>JAJVSH010000063.1:15457-44426 GCA_021460005.1 Tetramorium alpestre | reverse complement strand
TTAATATGCTTCCAACTTTTTCACATTTTATANGATATTTCTGTAAAAAATGTGCTTATAATTAGATGTTATTACTTTAAAAATAATTATATAAAGANGCTTCATAAATGTATACAAATATAAATGCATACCATATCTGTATCCACACTTTCCTCATTTTCTTTATTGGTATCTGTACCAATATCGGTATCTGTAACAGTATCCAATTCAATATTTTTGTTATCGGCGTTCGGTGACTTTCGGCAACACTCGTCAGGCGGCTCGGCACGTCACACGGCTCGCGCATTCTTCGGCGGCGCTCGACAGCGGTAGGCGACTTGGCGGCCTTGGCGCGCTCGGCGTGCCACTGACTCGGCAATTCAACAATTTTGCAGTGCTTCCGCGACTGTGTCTTCAAGATTTTCGTAAGTCCATCTATTCATTCGCGTTATAAATACATTCAAATTCAGGACACTTTGAATTGTTTTCTGACTGTTAATTGTCTTCAAATGAACTTGAAATAATAATAAATAAATGAAATAATAATAATAAATGAATAATTGTATCATTTTTTATTAGTAATAAATATCACTTAAGACCTGTCTCCATTTAGAAGCTATGCGCGGTCGCATAGCTTCTAAATGCGTCAGAAAACATTCAAACAAAACTAATAAAAATCCTGAATCACCTTATATCAATTATGTCTTTTATAACTTGAACTATATTTAATTGTTTCTAAAAGATATGTATTATAATAAATTTTTATTATGTGATTATAAATTTATTGATGATTAATGATATTGTAATGATGTTAAACAACGTGAGAAGAAGTTTGAAGAACACAAAACTTAATTTTGAAATAATACATATATATTTCTTTGGATAAATTCATTTTGATGTCACAGTACAACGTCGCATAGAAGACGTAGTAATTACGATTTTCATAATAAGTATAGATAACATCTATTGAATATAAAGCGATCACAAAAGAGATGAAGAAATTTGATTTTCTTAGACATATATATCAAGCGAGCGCTTTGCATTTAAGGAAGGAAAAGAGTACATAATAAATATGAATGACGAAAAACGTGAGAAAAAATAGTTACATTTCCAAAATTTACAGTTAGAATTCGAGATCTAACTATAGATAGCGATGCGCTTTGCGCGCTAAGGGTTGCAAAATCAACATCTGAAATTTAATATAATAAAATTGAATTGCATGTGTTTCGTATATTGTAAAAAACAGATAGTACGACGAGAAGGCACGTATTTTACGATCATTAACTGCACGGATGGTGGACAATTACATACTCTGAAATATCGCAATCAACAATTAGTGTTCGATTATTTCTAATTTATACTGTTTGCATTATTATAGTTGCTCGTTAATAACAAGTGTAACATCACATCACACATCAGTATATAGTTTCATATGATGTATGTAGTATCGAGCAATAACTGAAATATCTAAATAAGTTTATTTTTTAAAGCACGCCGAAATGTTATTCCTTCTAATTTTACCTTCTTTTTTCAATACGATAAATAATTCAATACGATAAATTTTCAATATGATAATAATAAATACGAATTATTGTATTTTTAATGAATACTGGCAGCTAATGAAACATAAGTAACACTCTCAGTAACATGATTTACGTGACGATAAAGTGATAAGGATCAATTTTATAGTATAGTCTGAATCGATTTACATAACAAATTACAAACTATTTCTTATATTTGTTGATTCGTTGATATTTTCATTCATGTTTTTACAATCGATAAGACAGCGCATGTTCGTAGATGTACGCATTTCTGGAATTCAGGCATTGCGGAATGATTGCCAATATTTAGACGGAATAGATTGATAATAAAAGGCATATACTTTACTTTAAGGAAACCTATGTAGGTGTCTCCCTCCGATTTTGCTGAGCTTTTAATATGTTGTCAAAATAAGGCACATGTATTTTTTATATGTGCCTAATTGCATGTTTAGGGAGTGACACCCCTTTGAAAAAAATTGGTTTTTTCCTTTCAAAGCGAATAGGTCGTCGAAACTATAAGAAAAAAATTTTTCAAACAAAAGTTGAACGGCTTCAAGAGTACTATAATTTGATGATAAAAAAATTTTAAAATTTAAAAAGAATTAAGTGGTGGAGATATTTGAACAAAAAAAATTTTTTTTGTTATAGCCTTATAGTTATATTATAGTACTTATTCTTGAAACCATTCAACTTTTGTTGAAATAATTTTTTTTATCTTTTGTACTTCCGACAATATTCGAAAGGAAAAAAATTAATTTTTTCCAAAGAGGTTTTTCACCCTTAAACATGCAATTGGGCACGTATAAAAAAATGCGTGCTCTTTATTTTGAGCTAGAAAACAACATATTAAAAGCTCATCAAAATCGAAGACACCTACGTTGGTTTCCTTGTTAGCCATAATGCTCATTTGATTTTTTGCCACTTATATTTGCCATTAAAGTTATGTATACTTTGTGACTCGAGATAATTTATTATAATTCTGATATGATTGATGCGCTTTATTTCATTTATGATACTCGCTATGACTAGTATTTAAATTTTACATAAAATGTTTGAGCAAAAATAAATGTAATTAAATATATACTTCAAAAATAAATAGAAACATAAATATTTATGTAGTAAGGTATAAATAGAATTACATGTATTATACATGTGTTGTATATATAGATGTCCCGAAATTCGAGAATAATGAGATTACAGTATAAGATCACAAAAAATTAAGTAATGAAAATACGTGCCAGTTTTTTTTCTTATAAAGTATTTTTCAAAAATATACCTAAAGTGTAAAGTAAAACTAATCATTACTTTTATGTTATGATTGTTATTCTCGAATTTCAAGACCTCTCTCCTTTCTCTCTCTCTCTCTCTCTCTCTCTCTCTCTCTCTCTGTTACGTGCGTGCGTGCGTGCGTGCATACATGCGTGCACGCATATGCATATAAGGACATACATACATTTGCTAATAATATTGTTACTGGATTACACTAACATTATTATTATTTAATATTTGACAAATATGATTAGAAATTTGTATCTCAATGTATGCTGTGTATATGTGTATGTAATTTCATTATAAAGATGTATTGTTGATATTGTAAAATTTTTACAATTTTTACATACATCATGTACACAAAAAGAAGATTGAGCAAAAATAATTCGCCGTGTCTATTTATCATGTGTACATACTCGAGCGCGTGGTATACATATTTTTTATATAATACATTTATTAAACGCATTAACATTTTTTATAAATAGAAATTTATTTCTAAACGACAACTCGTTTTATTAATAAATACATTTGATTAGTGTATACAAATATATCAGAGCACAATTAAAAACGAAAATATAATTAGATTTATATCCATAGCAATATTAATATTGTCTCAATTACGTGTAAAATATATAACTATTGTGTAATTAATTTAATAATTATTATTTAATAATTATTATTTAATAATAATTATTATTTAATAATTATTATTTAGATTAAAGATAATAATCCCATCGATTATATATCTTACAAATGTATATTGCTTTTAATTCTCTCTTTATATCAATATAATAATTTCTAACATTTATAAGCTCAAAACCTCATTTTCTAAAGGAGCACTCTGATTGAATTATAAAGAGATGTTACATTCAAAAACAGGACACTACCTGTATTATTTACAAAGCAATTAGATCAATTACTTGACATCAAATTCAATATTAAGAATGATGGAGATATTCATAAATATTTCTTACTTTATTTAAATGTTCAAAAATATTTTATTTTTTTAACAGTCTAAAATGTTAAAGTATATTGAAATAAAAAAAAACATGTAAATCTTAAGTATGCAAAATTATATTTTTTATAGTTCTGAGATTAAAGAACTACAACTAGAGAATTATTTAAAAAAATGATAACTTGTTATTTCTATTGATAAATATTGTTAATCCTTTGACAATTTATATAAATTCAATGATTCATCGCAAATTTCTTTTGCTGCATGTTTTCGAATATTTTATTATTACACAAATCTGTGTATTATTACACATAATCATATGCACGCAGGTATATGTGTATGTGTATACATAAAATAGATAGATAGATAGAGAAATTAAATTAAATAGAAAAGTCCTCTAACATTTTGCGATTTTCTTAAATAAATCATACTTTAAACAAAAAACTAATAAAGATCTACGAATTAATGTGAATTCAATTCAACAATAAAAGACAGCCTAATGTTACGCATTGGTATCATATATCACTCATAAGTAATAAGTTATATTTATTATTAGACCCTATAAATATACATACATGGTGTCCCATTTTAAATTATGATTTTAAATATCTCTGAAACAATGCACTTTACAGAAAAGTTTCATATAAAAGTTGTATAGCTTGAAAGGCGACAAATAATATTAAAATTAATTTGGAAAAAATTGATTTTTCAAAATCACATAAAAGTCAATGCCATTTTTTAAAATGAAAAATTATATAATTCTTTTTACATAATTTCTCTAATTATTCTCCATGTAAAAATATGATAGTTATTGAAAAATCAATAGTTTATAAGATATTTTATACTTTATTCTGAAATAAAAAAAAATATCTCAAATATTTTGACAGAAAATTATAAAATATCTTGTAAACTATTTATTATTTATAACAACTATATTTTAATATTTTTATGTTCAGAATCGAGATAAGTATAAAATCAATAATTGTTACAATAATTAACAATTATATCACATAACGCTAAAGTTACATTAAAAATTTATGTAATATTTGCTGAACACGCTTGAAAATTCGCTGTTTTCTTCCAATTTTTTAAACAACTAATACACATATATTTTTCTATACACGTTTAGGCTTGTTAAGTATGTACAAGTATGTATATCAAAGTTTTAATTTTAAATAGTTGCAATTGTACTAACGCAGACTGTGGCTTAGTTCATTAAGAACGTGTCTGCGTGATATGGTTTGCTTTCGAATGGTCCGTGGAGTCTAACGCAGTTAAAAGTGCGTTATGTGTAAGGCTCTAAATACACCTCGAAAAATTATCGCGAGTAAGGTATCCGGCAGTAAAGATAATAAAGTTACAATCCTACGACTCGCATTAATGCATTTACATCCAGAATTGATTCTGACAAGAATATACGAGCCTGTACTCCAACACCCGAATTTTACGCGGTAAATTTTTACAAATTAAATCAATGTATTATGCAAGTGAATCATGCATGCCTGTATCGTAAGATGCATTTGGTTTGCTAGACATTCGAGTACTTATGCAAAACATTATGTGACGCATTATAAGAAAAAATGCTAATATCTATTTTATAGTAATATATACTTATATAAATTAACGTATCCGCATAAAATTGCTGTTACATGTCAATCTACCGAATGGAAAGATTCTGAACGCATAGAATGCATCAAGAGGACATAAGTAGAGACAATGTAACTTTTTCTTTCTGAACTACAACTTTCATATAATTCGATGTATCAGATAATTCAGAAATACGGACAATCTTAATAGACAAAAAGAATTCGAGAGTTAACGTGCTTCTTACATGCACTATAGATGATAGTGCATTAAAATGCATGCTCTAGGATAAATTTACGACGATAAATTTGCGATACTTCGCATAGTTATAGAATGTGGAAGATTAAAAGCACTGACGCAATAATATAATATAAAAATCGATAAAAATACACGATATTACACATAAACTATATTAGTAATGTATTAGTAATTACTTAATTTTTACTAAAAAATTTATTATTTAGGCCATGCCTGCGAAATTATTTCTCATATTCGCATATTTGTGAGCGCGTAAGTTCCAGAAATGGATTCCTTTAAATCCTAAAATTGCGAGAAATTTATAGATTTTCTTGCAATCATAAGTAGTTTGACATACCGCAAGGTCGTTAAAAGTTATAATTATTTATTATTATTGCAATAAATTCCCCCTGTTCCAAAATTCTCTATTCTATATATTTTTTTGCAGCCTAACATTTTCCTCTTGCGTTGTTTTCCCACTACTCTACTACTTATTACGTGTCAATGTAATAAATATCTATTTTATTAAAAGCGCGAGAACTGAGAAGCGATTAAAGAGAAAATGTTGATTAAATTTTCGAGCTTGAAATAGTCTACACCTGCAATCGTCAAAAACATTCAAAATTTTATGCTTTGACAAAGCAATTCAAACAAAAAATTAATTATAATATACCTACACTCCCTGGCTAAAAGTTTGTGTGGATATAGGATAAACGATACAATGATTGGCAGTATAAGATAATTGACACTCATATATTTGTAGTCATAATAAATGAACTATTCGTCGCACGGTTAATTGTAAGATACTGAGGAAAAGAGTTCTTCAAGTACTTCATGATTCATTGCGCAACGAGTAATTTGTCTTCTATGGATACAAATATGTCATATAAGTGTCAATCATTGTACCTCTGACAATTACTGTCTTGAGGGCTAAAAGTTCTAACAACATTACACAACTTAATTTTGATTGCAAGAAAACTTCTCTAGCATATCCTAGTTATAACAAGGTACGTATAGAAGAATAGCCCATTTTTGCAACTTTAATTGCAAATTTCTCAAAATTATGACGTGATGGAGCAATTTGACGAACGGATTCGTATATTCAGCGTCTAAAAACCGGGAAATGTCTATTCTTGTTTTTTTTTTAACAGTGTAATCACTTCACATAATGAAAGTTATTCTTATACAAAGAAATAGTAAAAAAAAAATGAAAGCTTTGCTGAAATTTTCTTGTACTTTTACTACTGTATCCAAACTGTTGGCCGGAAGTGTTGAAGTGATAAAAAGATGATTGAGAAAATGATAATCTAATAAAGATTACTTACAAATTACAAACTGATTTTTTTAACGCTCTGTTAATAATATATACATATTTCCTCTTTGGTTTAACACATAGTTTCGGAAGCGGGGGCAGGTACGGTGCTCAGATTCTTTTCGGTCGGATCGACCACCTCCGGATCGCGGATCGGCGGTCGCGCAAGCGTTTGCTCGATCTCGTGAGTGACGCTGATTGTTGGCGGTGGCCGACGAGGATCCTCCTCGATCGCGGAAGTGCGGCGTAGCTGGCGGTGCTCGTTGGACACGTTGAAGAAACACGCAACACTACTCTCATCCGTATGCGCGTGCTCGTCGTCTTCGCCGGCGTCACCGTCATCTTCCCGGTAACGTCGCTGAATCAGATCTTCCATTTGCTGATAATCGCACTCCTCGGCGTCGCGCAGGTGTTCGTTTTCGATCTGCCATGCCATCTCGGGATTCGACATGTCCGACATGTTGCGCATCCGCGACGGCGGCGGCGTCCTCGGTGGTGTTCTTGGGGGACTTAACAGACCGCAATAGCTCTCGAGCTCGTCTGTGATGCTAGTGTATTCGGCGCGCATTGTCAGCAGAATCGATCTCTGTCCGCTGCCAGCCGAGGTGACGGATGACGGGATCACGGCCACGCGAGGCTCCGCCCAAGTCACAGCCCTCTGAATACCGGGCGGAGGAAGCAGCATGAAATCATCCGATTCTGATCGCGTTCTGCTGTTTTGCCTGAATGTACTGCGTTCCGTCGAATCTTGCCTGAGCGTGCGCTCTGTCGAGTCCTGTCTGATGTCCGACGGTGGATTCTCGCTACTGGCCTCTTTGCTAGCCTCCCTGCTGGTTTCCCTGCTGACTTCTCTGCTGGTAGCCTCAACGCTGACTTCTCTGCTCACCTCTGTGCTCACTTCTCTGCTAGCGTCCCGGCTCATTCCTCTCTCGGACAATACTTCTTTCTTGCCGGCCGTTTCGCCTTCGAGAACGTCCTTGCTGCATTCCGTTTCCAAGCTGGTAATCGTCTTGCCATCGTCCTGACCGACATGAGCGTCCACGCTTACGGAAGAGTCGTGTCTACTGAGATTTTCGCGGGAAGTCAAGGCTTCGGACTTAAGAACGTCGTCTATCGGATGACTAACGTTCAAAAAGGTAGCATCGGTGAGAGATCTCAGGAGTCTTTTGCGCCGTGCAGTCATAGGCAATTGCGTGTGAGAATCTGTCTCGGACGGAACCTCCGATCGCTCCGATACCCGACGCTGCCGAATGTTCTCAAACGCTTCTAAACCGATCAGTTCTTCATTCGGCATATATGTCGCCATGAAACGATGAATCACTCCGAGATGTGCTAAAGTCTGTTGACTTAACTCTTCCAACTTGCGGATACGAAACTCGACGGCCTGTAAATATGAAAATGGTCTGTAAAAAATGTTCAAAAATTACATCGAAAACTCTAGTATTTGTTTAAGAAAAATCAAAATGTTCAATTGATTTACAATTTTGACTCGTTAACATCTTTGAGTAAATCGATTACTTTCTCATTATAATACAGGATGTTTGATAATAAGCGCATCATCCGCCATGTGTAAATAGACTAATGTTCATTTTTACCAATGTAGATTAACTTTAATCTCAATTTAACTTATCTTGCATCTTTTTCCAATTCTTAAAATTAGAGAAAGATAAAAAGTAAGTTAAATCAAGATTAAAGTTAATCTACGTTGGTAGAAATAGAAAAGTTCTTTACTATTCTGCGATTATAACAATAAAAAATATACTAGGCCCCCTTGTTACGCTATGCATTACTACTCTGAGTTCTCTTCTTATAATACTTATTATAACATTCGAATAGCACGAACACACTCTTATTTACTCATCTTTATTAAAGCTCTTAAGGCCATCACAGCCGAGATAGCGACAAACTAACTATTGGATTCATACCATAAGGTAAAAATAAACTTCAACAAAATCTTCATAATTTTTCCTGTAGAATCCAATAACATTTTTAGATTTTGCAAAAAACAATAAATTTAAAAAATCATTTCAACAATTTTTTAATAACAAAACAAACAAAAGAAAAATCATGTGAATCTTATTTTTACCTTATACTATGAATCCAATAATTAGTTTGTCGCTATCTCGGTAGTGCTGGCCATAAGCCTTAATGGGTTAATTAATAACTTTTTATTTAATGTCACAATCGCAAAACGACAAAGGATTTTCCTGTACAAAAATATTAAAATAAAATGATCGAAAAACAAATATTTTGCAAATTTCCGATATTTTGCTATAAAATGTAATAAAATGTATTATTAAAATTATTACTGCTTTTATCTTTAACACAATTAATTTTTTATATTAATTAAGCATTTCGCTTTTTTTAATACTACTATATATTCTTAAAACTTTTTATAGATTTTATTTCAGTATTTTATATAAAAGAGAAAATATATTTAAATTATGTACAACAAAATCTATTCATTATACATCTATGTGTTATATACCTGAAGAGACGCATTCTGATTGCTCTCTTTCTTATCGATATCATCGATCTTCTGATGCATATTCTCTACCCGATCGGTTGTAATTTTTACGCGCTCCTCCGTAGACATTTGTAGTTTGAGTTCCTGTTCGCGGAAATAGCCCTCGACACAATCCTCCTCAAAGTCGTACAATCGCTCCATGTCGTCGGCCTCTAAGAATAATTTCAGCCCGTTGTCACAGGTCTCGCCGGTGCCACTTTTACCTTGCGTAATATGCTTCAGAAAATATCTCAGCAGTATATATACGTGGCAAACCGCTATAAGCGGTGGCGGCAACACTGGTTTCTGCTCATATTCCATAACGACGGTAAACCGTTGAAACATCCAGACTTGATGAGCTATAGCATTTACCTCATTGAAAATATTGTTAAATACCGCAATTAACAGATTTATCAGCAAAATATTGGCAACTAAAAGATACACGGACATTGCAGCAGGTGTGATCCAACGACCCAGAAGACACGGATCCATTCCTGGCTCATCTCCGCAATCAGGATCTATATTATCCGCGTACACTTCTCCATACAGCATAAAGTATGGCTCCATAAATATCTGTCAAAAGAAAGTATAGATAATAATTAAGTGTGAGAATTTGTGATTAACAAAAGATATGAATGTACATTTTTTTTTTTAAAAGATGTACGTCAAATAGAAAATATATACGTACGTCTCGTACTATGCGCCACTTTGGCTCAGAATTGGGATTCAATATAGCTTGTCTAGCAACACCAAAACTCATGAGCACAACCAATAAAAGTACCACAAAATATATCATATTTTTCACCATCTTTCCCATCATGGTCACCAGAGGACCTACAAAATATAAATTATCAAGTATTAAATATCTATGAAATAATTAAATTATGTAAAAAAATACATTGTCATATTTAATTACTTGAACACTAATTATAATTTTATATAGTTTTATATATTTTATATATTTTATTTAGTTTTATTTATAGTTTATATATATGTATACACACACACACACACACACACACACACACACACACACACACACACACACAGGGTAGCCCATTTTAATTTATCCACTGAAGTAACTCCTTAGAAAAACATTTTATAGAAAAATGTTTCAGACAAAAGTTGCATGATTTTAAGGGGAACATAAGGTAGTGTCATTGATATGACTTTGGATACTTAAAGTGAATTGTAATTGCTCTTGGCGTTATCCAAGACCAACGACAAGGACGTGGCAGTTATCTGGTCCCGTGTGTGCATGTGTGCCTGTGTGTACGTGTGCGCGCGAACATATTTATGTATGTGGATCAGATTTATGTATTTATGGATCAGATCACTACCACGTCGTTGGTCCTAGGTAACGCCAAGAACAATTAAAATTCACTTTAACATCGCATTCTTTCAAAATTATTTCAAAGTCAATAAAGGCATTTTCAGAAAAAATGTTTGAGGCAAAAGTTTCTTATTTCTTTTATGTAATTCAAATCTGCAATAGAAAGTACCATGGTTCATTTGTTCATGAAAAATTCAACTTTTGGTCTAAATAGCCCATTTCCGGTCAGTACCGGAAATTGAAAATATCATTATTGGATAGAACATACTCGATTTACTTATTAAAACTTTTAGCATTTTTTTTATCAAAAAAATTTATACATTATTTTAACAGCTGGCACGGATAGTCTGATATATCCTGTGTAGTAAAAAAAAAGCAAAAAATCGACTTATTCTTAATTTAATATTTTTATAAGCGTACCAAAATATTTGTTGACACCAAGGATATTGAGTATTCGTAAGTACCAGTAGATGCAATCAACACAGTACATGACGCGACCTACATCTAAAGTCGAATGTCGCAAACGTAACGCTAATCCAATTTGAAAAAATATAATAGCAGCGGCATCGCAGGGGTTCCACATGTTCCATGCCCACACGCTGAATTTGTGCGAAAGCGTTGCAGGCTCCGAGATTGCTATCTCGCGTACTTTTTCACATCCGAGAGTACAAATGTATGCAATCGCATATATTTCGGCTATCGACGGATGATCGTTCATATGCACCAAAATGCAGTATGAAAAGAAAAGTAGGAAAATAATATAAGCTATCTGAAAATGAAAGAGTATCTTTATCGGATTACGCTTTATTACAACTACAATATTTGTTATAACCATTTATATTCGTAAACATAAATATAATTATCGACAAATATAAATACATATTTTATTCATGAGTCTTAAAACGATTGAATATAATGGATACAAGTGTTTCTACTTACAGCGTTGGCCCAAAATTTTGTTATTGGAGCAGTATAAAATTCATATAATTTCTTCCTTAATCTTAACGGTCTGGTTGTTTTATTATCGTAATATTCAGATCGAAGACCGTAAGCGCGATGTATTCCATCATCAATGTCTGTTAGCACTTTTCCATTCTCTTGGACAATTGTCTCCTTGATTATTGCGCTGTGTTCGTTGCTAATTAAAGCCTACAGAAAAGCATAAATAATTTGCAACTATTCAAGTAAATTGTTCATATACTGGAAGAGATATAATAACATACACAAAATTTGAGTTTCTCATAAGTTTCTCGATGCATAGTTAAATGGATATTGATATCAAATATCAATATCCATTGATTGAAATATTTAACGAAAAGAAAGAAGGAAATTTAATTCAATTTATTAACATTCATTCACGAAAAAGTAGCATGACATGTAATAGAAATATATGAATTAGACAAAGTTGTTTGGACAGAATAATAATTATTAAATGTTTATAAAACGATGAACGAATGAATTGCACACTTTATAAGATACGAAATTTATTCTAAACATTTATATTGATATTAATAAGCAAGAAATGAGGATTCAATTATCATTATACCAATAAGCAAATCTTTATTTCACATCTCAAAATTATATATGTATACACGCTCGTGTGTTGCGTGTGTAATCCGTTATATAGTAAATAAAGATAAAAAGAAGATTATCTTTCTCAAACGACAATAAGAAATTGGAAAATTATATGATAAAATTTTCAAAAAATATGTTATAGATTATAATTTATATTGTAATATATAAGTATACCTAACTTAATATTTTTGACATAAAAAGTATAAAGAAAAAAAATTGAAACTAATTTTTTTTACAAGGATACAATATACATATTTGCCTGATAAATTTTTTCTTGGCACATTAAACAAAGATATTGTTGAAATAAAAAATTATTACAAAATACGATACACATATATATGTATGTATAGACATATATGTGTGTATATATATATATATATATATATATATATATATATATATATATATATATATATATATATATATATATATATATATATATATATATATATATATATATAAATATATATATATATATAAATAATAACAATAATAAGTTAAAAAGTTTTATGAAGAGAAATATATTTCACTGTCTTATTGTCCATTAGAAAGGTAAATGTTGAAATGTACATAAAACAACTACTGCAATTATGAAATATAACTGATGAGAACTAAAAACAATAAACAATAGCTTAAAAGTGCACCAAAGATTGTGATTATTGTTATAAGATCACTGCGTTCAGGCCAATATGGATATACCTTAACACCTTGTTGGTTGGTGGATTTGTTGCGTATGCTCAGGCTCCTGCGCAGACGTTTCTAAAAAATAATTAATACGCGTACCTACATAGTCTATGTGTTATAAGTAATTTAATATACCTTTAATAGAGAAGGAGCAATCAATCTTTGAGATTGTACATATTAAAAATAAATTCCTTTAATACAGCAATTATAACATGGTGCAACATAAATTTATGGCACAAGTATTACAAAGTAAATAAAAAAAGAAGCCAAAGGCAAGATTATATTGTTTCAATCATAAGGATGAAATGATGTATAATTCTATTAAAATAAAAAAACATCAGCTTAAAAATTATAAGATATATAGAAGAGATTATGCATTAATATACTGGATTAATATACTGGAGAAATGTTCTCTCTAAATTAATATCATTTAGAAGATAAACAAGTATATCTATACATTATATTCATACATGGAATGTCCCAGACCTATCGCACAATCTGCTAATGGCAGATTCTAGAAGTCATTTAGAGACAAAAATCTCAATACCAAAATGCTGAGGCTACAGTAACTTTTAAATGGAAAACGCTTAAAGATAGCCAATTTATTAAAAATTCTCGCGTTCAGGTTACATAGTGAAAAAAAGATATCCTTAGATATTAATATTTAAATATTAGCACAATTTTGCATGTTTTTTGAATTTGTCTTTTTATAATTTTTTTTATTTAATTAAATTTCTCTGTGTTTACTGACAATATTAATAAAACAAATCTAAATTTTCATGTTTTTGATAAAAAAATTATGTGATTTATTTTATCAATAATTAAAATTTGTTGCATTAATTTGCTAACTAACGCATTATTGACGCATGAAATGCGACGCAAAATACTAATTTTGGTTGATAATTTCATTGTAATAAATTCTGCACTTTATATGTAGAATTTTATGTACGTTAATGTATTTTATATTGTACAAAATAATATGTGTGTAATTCAATTACCATTTTATTTCCTAAAAAATATATCAAAAAAAATAATGATTGAAATTGTCATTCATTAATAACATATACTTCATATACTTCAACTGGGAAAGATTTACCAGCTCGATACGTTATGCATTTTAAAATAAATATTCGGTAAAGTAATTGTGCAATTATTAATATTATCAGTATATACAGCAATTTAATTAAATAAATAAAAGNATCTATAAAAAGACAAATTGGAAAGTGCAAATTTAAGTTAATATTTAAGGCTCCTGGTCTCTCGCTGACCATATTGAAAATCGTGACATCAGAAGCGAGAAATTTTACGGTGACAATCTCTGCAAACTACTGTAAAATAAAGAAATATTTTAATAAAAACACTACAGATCGTTTTAACATACTTATAAAATGTACAGGAAACTAAGATTACCAAGGATATACAACGTAGAACACACAGTGTCTATCCGTTTTTAGAGTTGTCAAATTACGTGTATGTTAGTGTGTTTGGTTATGTATGTGACTACGCTTTATATCATGTTTATTTTATATATGTATAGTGTTTTTAAGAATAGTGTTCTGTATATTTTACAAATGTGCTACAGCGATCTACAGTGTGTTTTCATCAAAATATCTTTTTATTTGACAGTACGTTGCAATGTAATATTCTTGTAATTTCTCACTTCTGACATCACGATTTCCAATATGGTCGGCGAGGGACCAGGAGCCTTAAGTATCAATACTAAAAGTATCTTCACTGTATGTATAACGGACCTGAACGCGCGAATTTTTCATGACTAGATTGGCTATCTTTAAACGTTTTTTCATTTAAAACCTACTGTAGCATTTTGATATTAGGATTTTCATCTCTAAATGACTTGTAGAATCTGTTTTTAGCAAGTAGTGCAATAGGTCTGGGACAATTTTAAAGCAAAAACTTCTCTCTGAAGACAAGCAACCATACAATTTTATACTTGTTAGTTACATAAATTTTCAAAACAAAAATTTCTATTAATATCTTGTACTTAGTACATTTAGGATTTGCTTAATCTAACTCAACAATACAATAGATATATCAAATTATATTGTTACAGTGTTTCATATGATTAGTACAACTTCTTTCGCATAATTTGTTCTAATGTTAGTGAGTTATTACAATGTCTTTCATGAAAAATATTGAGTAATTAGGTTTGCTGATAAGTAACTAATTAAAAATATCTGAAACTCTTTAAATTTTATCATCATATTTTAACAATTTTTATCATTATATTTCTAAGATGCAAAATAATTACCTCGACATCTGGACCTGTTGGAGCACTGTGCTCAGAATCGCTATCTTCCTTTTCATCTTCCAAAGCAATCAGATGCTCTTCTTGCGTTTGAGGCATTAGTTGTAATTCTTCTCTGCTTTTAAATTCCAATCGTGTTATATATAGAGGGCAAAACAATCCCAAAACTACCTAAGAATACATTTAAATATGAGTATTTTAGATGTTAAATATTGAATTGGATTAGTCAATTGAAATCAGACAGCAAATAGAACAAATTAATCTGTTACCTTTAAATTAGTATTTTTACGTGTACGAAGGCCACCCATCCACAAATCAGCCAAAATAATTTGGCTACAAGGATGCGCCAATAGCGGCCGATGATTCGCTGTAACCGCGAGTGACAGACATGTCTGTCCCGACCAATTTTGAAGTTCCGAAGTTAACAGCTGTTGCGTCTGATCATCGTCTTGTCGATAGCAATAGTCTAGTAATTCGAGCGCTATAACAAGAAGCGTTACAATTCGCAGTTAATTGTATGTACATACATACAACGCAGTGGTTTTGCGGGGCTAAGATTTATTTATGCGTATCAATGTTTTCAAATTCTTACATACATACAACGCAGTGGTTTTGCGGGGCTAAGATTTATTTATGCGTACCAATGTTTTCAAATTCTTTGCCGTAACCGCGCAATTCATCGTAAACCTCGGTCTCTAAATCGTCCTCAGCTGCTTCGTGCGCCATTGCCTTGTACAGTTTCAGCGCGACGAGTGCCTTGGCTAACGCCTCCTCTCCGTGTTGCCACATCAACAGAGCCATTTGCTGACGTTTCGTTAGGACGGCCCAAATAAGCAGCTCGTTGAAAGGATAATCGAAGAGCGGGGTATCGCGATTAGCTGGTAATGTCTCGGCGAGCAGACTCATGGTCAGACTGTCAGACTTCCCGCCGGAGCTCGCATAATAGCGCGTATTGCAATTCGGTGCGCTGCTGTTTCGATGCATATGCTGCTGATGACCACCGCCGGATCTTTTCATCACCTTCGTATAAATCATGCGAAATCTTCGCCGCGTATACTGCGCGCGATACGCACCGCCCATCAACTTGTTAATTACGAGACCGATGTCGTGTAACGTGTACATGTAACCGCGCGGGATGTTTGGCCGTACGTCGCGCAAAATGTAACCCAGTGTATTCGACGGTCCTTCTTTCTGATTAATTCGAGAAGAAAAAAATATTATTTTACAACGTTCTACGTGCAATGATCATATTTCCAAATTACTTATTTTGATAGTCTTCCTCTTTAAATTAAAAGTACCACGCTTGCGCGCGTATGAAACAAATAAATTTCATGGAATTACATAACTTCATTATAATTAAAAGATAAAAATTGTTTATTAAGCGGCCAAATACACTCTTGACCAAGTTTAGATACAATAAAAAAGCACAAGAAAAATTCAGCGAGACTTTATTTTTCTTACTACTTGTCAGTAAGAATAACTTTCATTATATAAAATGATTATAATACTTCGTTTTTCAATACTAATTTCCTTACGTTTTGTCTATTCAGAACACGAATACTTATTAAAGACAGAGATGCGAGTAATGTTGACATCGTTCACAATATATATTAAAGCAATGTATTAAAACAATGTACTACAATATTTATTGAAACTCACAGAACTTACTAACAATATATTACAAAATAAAAGAATAACAGAAAACCAAAGTAACTTTGAATAACCTGAAATTTGCTACTCAATATCTTATCAAGGAAAGTAGCTAATATTTACAAATTCTTGTATATCTTTTTATTATAGGTCGCGAAAGATATTTTCGATAGATATTATTGTATATAATGAATTTACTGATTTATTACTAACAAAAAATTCCTTTCTGAACCATTAGGTTTCTAGTAAAGACAATAAAATAAAAAATATATATATACAAATATAGCGATGTATCCAAACTTTTGGTCGGGAGTGTAACTTGGTTGCTATACCCATATCATATCATATNATATTTAAATTGTTTACTAAGAAAAGTCGCTACAGAAATAAAGTTGACCTACCGTATTATATAGCTCTTCAAGACGCGGTATCGATAAAAATTTCCGCATGGATACTCCATTTTCCAGTAGAAGTTTCACAAAGTCTATTCTGTCATGCTGAAGCGCTTGCATCATAGCTTGTTCTAAAGCGCCAGGTGGCCATTTTTGACCGTAGACAAAGATTTCACTTCGGGCAATGTCCACGCGATTCCATATTAAAGAAAGAGACAATTGTTCAGCAGGAGACAATTGTTTCGATTTAAATAGGGCTGTTAGTATCGTTTGATCAAGCTCCTGTGGCCTATCTTGCGATATTCTGAATACAGTTATCTACAAGAGTATAACTTTTACTTAAAGAAGTTTTTGAGTTCAACATTTACATGACAAGGCTAAATTTTGTTTGTAATAAAGATATCAAATGTCGACAGGTACCAAATGTTTCTTTCGTGTACATTGCAAGAGTTCTGAACAGAGCTGACTCGCTTGTTCGGCGGAAACTTGAAAAGTACGTTTGATAGTTTCCAAAACTTGTTCTTTAACACCCTCGAGTGGTCCTTCTCCGTCACCAATCTGTCCATCTCTCCATCTACATAAAAAAAAGCATACTTCGTAAACATGCACAATATATCTCTTTAAAATATGCGCGAATGCATGCTCGTCATTACTTGTGCATAAAAGCAATCAGATCGGCTGCACGTCCCGAGCCATCACAAACTACCACGGGTACAGGAGGATCATCCGTTACGTATTCCAAAACTGCGCGGATTGTATTTGTTCCACCTTCGATAACTAACGCGACTACCGGTATGCTACTGTGTGTATCTGCAAAGCATTGGTGAATCAAAGCGTCTTGAATTATAGAAATATTTTAATAAATATGGATTGTTATAACGCTTACATGGTTGCAATTTTAAATTTGAGATATATTTTTCTAATCTTCTGCGGAGAACAATCTCCGCACCATATCGACCGCCAGTACCGTTGTCTACTAGTAAAAAGTAAGCATGCCGATTGTTTAATACTGTATACTTAGTCCTGAAAATTCATATATACAAATATACTTTACAAAATCCAATATATGTTTTAATAATACCTTTACATTGTAAATATGCAATCTTACCATGGTGAGGAGACGCAATCGTATGACATTTCTCCACCCCGTCCAACTAATTCGTGGCTTTTATCCAAAATTCCCCAAGGGGCAATACCTATACTTACTACGCGACCCTGTCGTTGAGAACGTTCCAACAACAATGCGTCACCAACCTGTCGTGTAACACCTGCGGAAATAATTTTGTAAATAGAAATTAAAATTTATTGAAGCTATGTTATTAATATTTTTCATGAATAGAAATATACCTGTGTTTGTTCCCCCTGTAAATATCCATGCTCCTGTTGTTTTAGCAGCTTTCAATAAACCTTTACGCAAAACTTTCTTCAGGCTAGGCTGAAGCTCGAAATTTGACCGACCACCATGGACTGTAATTAACAATTTGGGCAATCCTAAATTCCATTCCCGACATAATAGTTGTACGATCGGTTCTGGTCGTGTATCATAAGCCAATCTTACATACTACAAATGATACACACGATATCAGATTTCCCCATTCAAATAAATACAATTATTATTATGAGAACATTATAAATATAATATTAATAATATAAAAAGTATTGAATATATACTTGTGCTTTTGTAGGATGTGGGCCACCCTGAAATTCTATAGTACCATATGCATCAGTAGGAAAGGAACGAGTATTCTTCCCTGGAGACCATTGTTCACGATCTTTTTCCCTATTCTCGGAAAGATTATAACTTTGAACATCTGCGCCCGTTCCGCAATGATGAGTATATGAATAGCCACAGCAACATCTATAATAATACAATATATTATATCATGCATAAAAATGTATATATATTAGTCATATTTTTATATGTATTACTATAGTTTGATACTTGGTTTATAAAATTGTTGTGCGTTTGCTATAAAGCATGACATTTTTTAATAGTACTATATTATAGTATAGCATACTTAATAACATAATATATAATAATGCAAATATAAAATATACATTTTTTATGGCAAATGTGAAAATGAATTAGAAGACAAGTACCATAAAAAAAGTTAATGTTTAGTTGAAGTTTAGTTGTAGCGATGTAAGATGATGATTAAACATGATAAAGTTCAAGTAATGAGACAGATATGACACTGAAAGAACATAAATATGTTATATTTATACTTAAAAAAATTTGCTAGAACAAGGATGTTCAAACAGATGATAAAGTTACAAAAGTAAATAGAATTATTTATAAATGAATGCAAGAAACGTACGAGGCTCTCACCTGGAAGTAGTAATCACATCATATTCCGCACTTTTATCTCCCTGCACTTGTACAAACCTACAAATGGAATAAAAGAAAAAAAAATAATTGAAATCAATGGATGGGCGGGTAAAGAAATACAAATCATAAATATGAATATTCTGATATAAAATCTTATTAAATGCATCAACCAAGAAATCATAGCTTATGACAATTGGTATCTGATCATAATATGATTACACTAAAGTGGTAGATGACATGACATGACGAAAGAAGAATAAAACAGATTGATCAATGAGAAACAATGAATTTATATATCTAACTTGAATACTTGTGGGGTATCAAAACTCGTTTATTCCACTTTTGCTATTTTGTGGGAAATTTAAAAAAACATTTTTTATTTGATTTCGCAACTCACAAAGTTTTAAGGTTTTATATTTAATGATTTGAGCATTTTGCACCTTCCATTAAAAGGATTTACTAATAACTTGTACAGTTTTCCTGTGATAGTACTTTTTTTATGAAAAAGAAAAGTTTTGATTTGAACAGCTGGAATAACTGATTTTTGATCTGGACATATGAGAAATAAAGTTTTAAAAAAACACAAGTGGAAAAAAAAAGTTTTGAAAAAACTGCAAAACTTTGATGACAGATATGATGGAAATAAAATCTTTTTTGAAGGAATACGATTTGCTAATGTAAAAAACAAGTCTTTAAAGCATGCATTCCGATATCAAACTAATTTTTGACCAAAAGTGGAATAAACGAGTTTTGATTACTTTGACACTTATCTTAAATACTAATTTGATGACAAGTCACACTCTATAGCATACGCTATATTGATATAAAATATAGTATCAAGAATTTTTTATTAAATAATAAAACATAAACATATTAATAATTATACTGTAATCATAAAAAAGGACCCCGTAGTTTTCTTATGGAAAAAAACTTTCGGTCGAATCGGCTGGAACTTTTTTAAAATAAAGTTTAGACTTCCCTGATCAAAAGTCTCCAATAACCGTGAACACGCCTCTTTGAGGGTGTAACAACTGATCAAAGTATGGAAAATTACTTACAAGGGAACCTCGCGCAGTGTTAAATTTAGATGTTAATGAAACTTGGCATAAATGTAGAAGGGGTGAACACATGAATTTAGCAATTTTTCGTGCCCAAAAACGGTTTAAGAGAGTGAAACCACCCATCAAAAGTAGAAACATTTTTTGCTTTTCTCGATATATCTCATAAACTAAACGAAATATAAAAAAAATGTTTTATATAAAAGTTTTACAGTATAAATATCTCTATTTAACTATGCTATTCATTTTTTTCACCCCCTTAAATTTTTTTTCACCCCCTTAAACCGTTTTGGGCACGAAAAAATGCTAAATTCACCCTCTACATTTATGCCAAGTTTCATCTGAATTTAACACTTCGCGAAGTTCTCTTGTAAGTAATTTTCCATACTCATCAGTTGTTACACCCTCAAGGAGGCGTTTACGCTCATTGGGCCTGTGGAGACTTTTGATCAGGGAGGTCTAAACTTTATTTTAAAAAAGTTCCAGCCGATTCGACTAAAAGTTTTTTTCCATAAGAAAACTGCAGGATCCTTTAATACAATGGAAAATTTTATAGTGCAGAATTTTTAATACCATATACAAATCTTTTTAACATCATTTATTTTTTATATCTTTTTTTTTCTTTGTATACAACTGTTTCATTTTAAAGTATTACCTGTGTTCATCTTCGGTGCTTGGAATAAATTTAACACATTCCCTCTTTTGAAATGTTACCTCTATCCAACTGCGTTCAGTTGTCTAGAATTTAAAAGTATAAGAACGTAATAGTTGTAATGTTAATTTGAAATATATTAAAAATCTTCATACAATATAATCTTCTACTATTATTGTTATACATATACATATATCACTTTATAGATTAATTGTCAAATAATATTGAATAAAATAAAATTGTCAAATAAAATTAAATATATAATAATATTAAATATACATAATAAAATTAAATATACAATGAAATTAAATATACATAATTAAAAACAAAATATTAAAAACAAATTATGTTGATATCTTAAACTTAAATAATTAATAAAAAGAAAAATACCTTAACTTTTTTTTTCTTCACTTTCGGAGTATTTGCACCACAGATAACATTTCCAATTGCCATCTTGATGGAATTTGTATTTACTTTAACTTAAGCAATGTTCTAAAGAAAAATATAATTGAAAATAATAAAAAAAAAACGAAAACTAATAAATATAATAAACAAGATACTACTATTTTTTAGTTCATTACATCTAATCCCAGTGAGAAATGACGATCAAAAAGACATCGAATCGACGTCGACGTCTTTTCGACACAAAAGACATCGATTCAATGTTGATTCGACATCGACTTGACCAATCATTTCTCACTAGAATAGAACTCAAAGTTTCAAATTTGAGGATAAAAAAAGTTAAAGACGAAACAACAATTTTTTTTCTATAGTATCTTCAATACATTTCTTAGAACGATGGATTAATTTTTCTTTATCATAAAGTATTTTGAATTAATTTTTCTATATATATTATATATTATAAACTATTTTGAATTTTTGTCCCTAAATTAATTTGCGCGGAGGTTACTTTTTCATAATATGTATTATCAAGATCGAGACACGAAAGTATCGCCCATCAAGTGTACGGCGAGAGGTACACCGGGTATCTAGACGCGAGACAACGATTTCGAGAGCTCTTAAATTTTAAGATCTCAATAACGGCTGAACCGATCAATTTCTAAATAGGTTTAATCGATTGGGTTCGATTTATATCAAAAAAGTTTTCACTTTTCGTCTACGTGTCCTTCAAACAGAGATATTACGATGCAAAGTGACAGATTGACAAATTGATTTATATTTAAGAAACGTCGTCATTATCGACGTCGTCATCGACCAGACAATTGGCGGAGGAAATGTACTCTTCGTTTTCTCGACACTATGCGGCGCGTTTCTTTGATAATAGCGAATGATATGATATATATCGTCATTATGAAAATTAAAAATGACAAAATTTTAACCAATAATAGGCATTATTCAATTTGTATTAAGAAACTTAATAGCATATATCTGTTCATAACTAAAAGTTTAGTTTTGATTTTTGAATATAGGATGTAATTATTGAAACGTCTGTATAAAAGTGAATTGAGAAGTTGAATTCTATCAGTAACATAAAAAAAGATCTATGAACAAAAGTCTTAAAAGATTCATTATAGGGATTCAGCTTTACAAAGTTGGGATTACAGCGTTCACTGAATAAAGTGAGACTCGAAATAAAATGATAATTTTTTTTCTATGCAAATTCAATTTCAATTTTGAAAATAAAATCCAACTTGTATGGAAAAAATTTATCGATAATAAAAAATGATCTTCATAACGTGTGTGAGTCCTAGTTTAAGGACAAATATTATGATATTTTGTAGTAAATAAAAAGATTAATTCATTTGCAAATTCGTTTTGCAAAATAATGAAATAAAGAGTGATTATTTATAAAGAAAAATAAAGATTGTTTCATTTTATCAATTTTTTCTTTTGACAAATCTCTTGAATTCTGCTAATCTTTTAAATTTTGCTATGTATCGAATTTTACAACATACAAGGTTAGATCTCAATTCATACATAAATTGAGATCTTTATTTCGAACACGCTATTGTATCGTGTTCTATATACCACAATAGCACAGTTTCAAGAATGAAAGCATTAATAAAATTTGTATACGAAGCGAAAATAAAATTTTTTTATATTGAAATTTTATTATCCTCTGCCTAGATTGCGAAATTAGTTTTCAATTATGCATTCGTATGATTATATAATTAAATTAAATCATACAAATTATTAATAAATTTAACAAGTTTAATACTTTCTTAAAAAATGAAGTAAAATATTGATGTAAAATAAAATAATTGGAATAATTAGATGAGTGTACATCCCTCTTTATGATCAATAGATTACTTAAAGATTCATTATTAATTTAGTACTCACCAATCGACAAGATTTGTTCTTTACAATCATTTTTACCAATCCAATAACAAACGTAAGTCACGCTGGCGGATAGGTAACTTAAACACAATCGTGATCGTCACAATCGTGTTGGAGTAATACCATAATATTATCTCGTTGCGTCTATTTTGACAAATCATGCCAGCTGAAAAAAAATTCTATAGGTAAGACTTCCGAGAGTCGTAAAAATTTTTGCTTTAACTTTTACAGAGTCGGGATTTTTCCATTGAAACTTTGAATTCTTTTCACGGAAAATTTTTATATATCGGGTGGTCCAGTAACTTTGTCCACCTAAAATATCTCCGCTATTTTTAGAGATACGAGAATATTGTAATAACGAAAGTTGTTCAGTGTCAAGAGAACAATAATATGCTGGTTATAATTTTTTTGTTGGTGGAGGTGCTTCGAAGATTTCAAAGTCACTTCTATTTTTTTAAATGGGATATTGTAGGTTTTTATTCTTAATGCAGTAGCTGTTGCTTTGACGATTTTAATGGCCTATAATACAAGATCATTCGGTACTAAATACAGAAGTAAAAAATGACTCTTACCTCATAAGAGGTGCTCGAAGTGATGTCCGTTTACATTGATACAACATTGTAATTGTTGAGTTTCTAAAGCACGTACACATCTTAATGTTTCCGGATGATTGTTTCACGTGCTCTAATAATACGTTGTTTCATATCTTCTGGTGTGGTCGGTATTTTATAATACACAATGTTTTTTTATTGTTCCCCACAGAAAAAAATCGAGTGGTATTATATCGGGCGAACGAGCTGGCCATGAAATTGTGATGGCAATGAGAGCGGCGTGAAAGCGGCAATGGCAGCAGAAGCATCGAGCCCCCGCTCACGTCTCCCGCACCGCGCTGTCTATCCCTTCTTCCGATTTTTAACAATTAATATCTCGTAAACTATTGCGAATTTTGTAAAATGGTATAGGACTTTTCTTCTCGGTTTGATCTAATCTAACCCCAGTTTCCGGCTGTTAACTTTCATACCGGACACCCTGTATATTGTGCCCTTACGTCTTAGGTAGCAAGATTTGTAACTATGCTCCCTCCATATACCTCCATGGTTTTGTCGATCAGTGACGGCTTGTGGTACGTTAAATATATTTACATTTTTGCCTTACTTGTTGATGCCAATGCATAAAAGTACATATGGTCGATTATGGACGTAAATTATGATTGAATTTAGAGAGTTGCATCACTGACGAGGTTAAGGCCGGTATTCATAGTCAGTTCTTATATTTAAGATTATCTTAGATACAGTCTTATGTGGTTCTAAACCATGGAGGTAGGAATAACAGGAGGAAGCATAAATGCGCGAGGGTGAAGAATGAGACGTGAGACGAAGGTTTACTACTCAAGTTGGCGACCATATTGGAAGGAGAAAGATAACCTCTGAAATTCAGCGGTTGTCTTTCTCCTTCCAATATGGTCGTCGACCGATTTCTCCTTACCTCTCAGTTATCACTCCCCTCGTCTAGAAAAGTATCTTATGCTCCCTCCTGATATTCCTACCTCCATGTTCTAAACCAATCACAGAACCGTATTAGCATCTTAAGACATTACTTAAGACGGTCTTGAAATAAGAACGGACTGTGAATACCGGCCTAAGAGTGATTGCACATACTTCCGGTACATCGTCGCTAGCGCCGCACTTGGTACTACTGGATGTATTCTCAGATTTCAGCCTCACCCAAAATCTATGGAGTTCGATCTCCTGGTTCTAGTCTTCATAGTACATACATACAATAAACAGTGCTAATTGTAAGATATAAAACTAGCAACAGATTTTATGTTGCAAATGTAAGCTGTCAAATGACATTTTATAAAATGCTTACGTTTTATGTATCATGTTGTTTTTTCTTTTATATTTTCAATAAAATTTTATCTGCATAGAACAGTGCATTTGCAAACATTAGTAAAAGTAAACCTAATCTTTCTGTATATGTAATCTCGACATCGATATTGAGAAGGGCGACTGTCAGCTTTCGCCTTTAGCATTGTGCGTTGTACTACACCTGAGCGCGCCAACATTAAGCTACCTTATTTGTTAACTATAAATCCTTCTAATTCAAAAACTATTATAACCTGAGTATTTTAGCATTAAGGTTTTTATCTTAAAATAATCTCAAGAATTTATCCTTAAGCGTTGTTATAGTGTCTTTTTACGAGATACCCTGTATTTTTATCAATCTATGCTATCAAATTAATGTATGTGTGTACATAATTAAAAATTAATTTATTTTTGTATACAGCACAAGGAAAGTTCACATAATTTGAAGGATTTCTCATATCATAATTCAATATTGTATGTAATAAAGAAGATCAGGAAGATCAAGAAGAGAAAATCAATGATAGATATAATTAAATAAAAAATCAAACAGTTCAATATTAAATTTGTTTCTTGCTTTTTAGAAAATTATTGAAAAAACCAATGATAATAAAGAATTCTTCAAAATATAGTATAATAATTTCTACATATAGAAAAGTTAAGATATGTAAAAATTTCTAAATATTTTCTATATATATATCTTTAACTCTTCGTGTACACACTTATTTTTTCAACCTTCGCATACACACTAGGTGGTTGCCACCCATGGCAATTTCAAACAGCTGTATCTTTTAAAATATTTATGCTAAAATTCTGAAAAAATTCATGGATTAACTCTAATGTTTACAAGAAAATACTTATATACTTTTGGTATTAAAATTTAAGAAATTTCATATTTAAAAAAATTATATTTCGCGATGTCAAAAAAGTGAGTTTTTGCAAAACAATTTGTAACTTTTGTAATTTTTATTATTTTTAAGTAAAAATTTAACATTATATTGTTGAATTGTTTATCTTTAAAGAAAAAAATTGTCTCGTAACTCATCTCTGGAAAAAGTATATTCATTTTTAATATCAAACGGTGGTAACCACACAAAATTCACTGCTACAAGTTAACTAACGCTTATTTAGCTAGCAGATTGGAATCGAAGCATAGTTAAAACCTCGAACTACAATTAGATGGTGAAACTAGTCCCATTTATTACGGTACTTAAAAGGTACAGAGCGAATTTGAATTTTAGTTATGGGTGGTAACCACCCAGTGTGTACACGAAGGATTATACTTTTTTCATCTTTATAATCTTCATTTTTATAACCTGAACTCATTTTATGCAATTGTAAAAAAATTACACAATTTTTTTTATTCAATAGTCGCTTATTTTTTATCATTTGCAAAAATATAAACGGAAAAATAATCTAATCTTTGTTATTAGTTCGTCTATAATCAGAAATATTAATGTATTTATAAATTACAAATAATTATGACGATATGATGACTTAAATGCTGGAAGTATGCATATACTTAAAAGTATATGTCATCTAAGTAAATGCTGAGATAATTATCACATGTTACTTTACAGTATTCTTCTTATTCTTATCTTTACCGTACATAGCATCCAAAAATAAACCTGAGAATACTATAAATGTACTTATCCATTGTCTAGAGGAAAGATTATTACCGAAAATAATTATAGAGCCTAAAACAGTAAAAAATTTCCTAGTAGTAGTTATAATTGAACAAGGCAGTGGACCAAATTCAGCTACAGTTAGAAATATAAAATATTGCCCGAAGGCTCCAGCTATACAAAATGTCATTACATGCCACATGGTGGAAGGATATCTCTGAAGAAAGCGAATAAATTCAAAAAGTTCTCCAGAGATAAGAATTACTACGCTACTAAAGATAACAGACCAGAGATTCATATTAAGCATCATATGACCTGATTTTGAGTTATATTCTGCCCTCATTCGTTCCTGCACTGCGCTTGTTAATCCATCCATCATCAATGATAACAATAATAACAATTCTCCCACCGATAATTGTGATTCTGCTTGCTTCTTTGAAACATTGTCCTTATACATAAACAATGCGACTCCGATGACAATCAAGAAGATAAATATGTACTTTCTAATTGGATATACCTGCGAAGAAAATATATTCATGTTTTTAGACAGAGAAAAAATATACAAAAAATTATCTTGCAAAATATAGACCGCGTTAAGTTACTTACCCTTTTTCCTAACAATACACCGAGTATCATTACAGGTATAGGCTTGCCGGCTTTACCAATCACCTGCGTCGGATAATTGACAAACTGCAATGCCATATTACTGCATACCATAGCGAGAAGATAGGTCAGGGCGGATAGCGAATAATATAGAGTTGATGTGGTATCCTCGCCTTGTTTCATCACCGTCAGCAGAATTGTTTTGGCAAATACATAATTTACCAGGCACTGGACGAAAACCAGTGCAAACATGTACGTGAATTTCTCTCGATTCTTCCCATCGCCGTACTGTCCACGAGTGATTTTCTCTTGCAACATACCAAAGTAGAAGTAGCACACGAATATGCCGGCCGCGCATACGAACAGTTTGGTATGTTTGTTAGTAATAGTCATTTTTTAACGGGTATAATATAAAACCTCATCAAGCCTTTCTCCAGATGTATCGGTGTCTTGACGGTGCGAGCATATGACACCAATAAGTTGCCGAAGACACGAATTGTAGCTACAGATTGTATATACATACATACGTGGCGGGCAATGGTAGGGTTAGAAAACTTATATCCCCTCTACGTATGGATGGCGCAGTCCATGCTTTATGTCGATGGGAAAAACTGTTACACGGCAATAGTGATAGGTTGCAACGAAAGAGAGCGCGGTTGATGCAGTTTCTTAAACTTAGCTCTCTGAAGTATGTCTTTTCATAGNTCACATTACATTACATTACATACATTCAGTTACATTACATACATTCAAGGTTTGAATTTAATAATTAAATGCACATAAGAATTATATTTTGTTTTACTTTATTTAATATATGCGAGTAAGATCGAAAAAATTAAATAATATAATTAATTGTGCATTTATTGTGTATAAATTCGAATTCTCGTTTTACTTCTAATAAGATAAAATTTATAATTAAAAACCGCATTATTAGTTCAGAAAGTTCTTTCTGTCTTGCAAGTAAGCTTAAGCTTGAAGAAAGTGTACTGTGCGTAAGAATAAGTCCGAATTCTTAATCTTATATTTATTTTAATTTTAATTTTTAATATTTTAGCATTACATTACATTTTTATACAAATATATTTAAATTTCCTGAAATTATAAAATAAATTAATTTTTTTTATAGTCCAATTATGCTCTTTCATTCCATACATACTCATATTCCTACCTAGCTAGGAATGGGCGATATCGTGTCGATTATTTTGACATCGATTATTTTTCTTTTACAGAATCGATTATTCAACGATGTTTTCTCAACT
>JAJVSH010000062.1:1071129-1105673 GCA_021460005.1 Tetramorium alpestre | reverse complement strand
ATTATAAAATTTTGTTTAATTGAAGAATATTGATCAACAGTTATCTTAATTTTTGCTTAGAAATTAAAATAACTTAAAATTTTTATATAAAATTCTTCCGAGCAAAGTTGTGTTCATATTTTAAGGAGAGTTCGAACATAGAAGTTCAGCGGCAATGACCGAAAAAAAATGCGGATTCCACCCACGTAACCGAATTTCGTATTTTCACAACGGATTTAACTTGTCGAACACCTGTTTCGATTTCGCCTTTGTATCAATACTTATCACGATTCATGGGTTTCTGTTATGTACCTCCAGTATGTGGTGATTTCAATACGCGTGGGTGAATGATCGTTGTCTCTCTTCCTGGTTCTCCTATCGTTACAGAAAAGAATCCAAATTGCTCTTTATAGTGTCAGTGTAATTTGCATATTGTGAAATTTAGAAAATAAAATATTGTATAGCAATTTGGACAAAGTATCTCATATATTACTCGGTTGATTATAAGATAATAAACACAATAATAACAACAAGTAGAAATAAAATCTTTAAATCAACCGATTGACCGCAAAAATAGCTTGGGCACTTATTTGCTCATCACGAATCAATATTGACATAATCGTGTAACGTCAATTAGCGAATCTTTTCGCGTAGAATGCGCGCGTAAATGTATTATGAAAACAATACGAGGAGATAAACTCTCCCTCTGTAGAGAGAAGAACCTTTCTTGCGCTCACACGTGACTCTTCTCTTCGATCGCTGTGGAATTCAACTCGATTATTGTGCGAGACGGGCATACCATAAATAAGGTATTGATCTCGCGTGGTAAAAGGATCTCGGTGCCTTTGCCATTATACACAAGTTCAGTTAAAGAAATCTTTATCGTGCTGCAACTCGTACGGAGTCTAGGTTGCGTATTGTCTTCGTCGCGATACGAGAGACAGACGAAAAAGAGAATACATTGCCGAGGCTCAAGTTATTGCATTCCTTCTCGGTGCAACCATACACGGGCAGTCCTATTCATCCTGAGAGGGTAGTCTTATTTTCCTTCGTTTCTTTTTCGTCGAAGCCCCGTGCTTCTTGCGAAGGACGCGTTCGCAGGAAGGTATCTGTAAGTCGCTGCTTTTACTTGGCGTGGAAGCGAGAGAAATAAGACGAGAAAAAAAATCAATATAGGATTGGTTATTATCATTCTAACGCGAATACAGCTAACACAAATCATCCGGAAACAACGTTTCAATGTCAGATTATAAAAGAATATGTAAGAAATCGCAGAAATATCATGAATAACGTAAAACACCGTTATGGGAATTTCAATCTTTGCTTCTAGTTGTCGGATTTATCGCAGAATTTCTGTTAAATTAACTCTCGATATATTTTGTAAGATGTAATCGTCAAAGAGATCTTTTCCAGAATTTATTGCAAAAACTATGACAATAAAAATCAACTTAACAGTTCCAATTGCGTTATATCTATACTGTTACTGCGTAGTATAAAAATTTTCATAGAAATTTTTACTACAGTCTGAAATCGTCATATTGTGCTAATATGATAAAGTGGCGAAACTTTTTACATTTTAAATTACATTATTTGTAAATTCTTATCTAATAAACAGCAATAATTTTAATTAAAATTATTTATTATAAATAGCAATACTATAATAAGCTTTTATTGCAAGAGCTATTTTTTTATTCTATCTACGGTATCTGCATATTCAAGTCGTAGGAGCTGTATCGAATGCATCTGGGCACAATGACCATGACGACGGATACCTAACGAGGAAGCACACTCATCTTGGTAATAATTTGACCAGTCATGAAGTTGTTACGTCGGTTTCCAAATATAATTCAATCGGACTAAATTGGACGATAATATAAATAAGCTGAGTTCGATGAACAGAGGCATCGATGCAAGAACTGTTCGGTACGCTGAAGATGGCACGATTAGAGGTTTAGAACGGAGCTGACGTGAGCAGACATACCGTATCAGTTATTCTATTTACGGATGACGATCCGTTAATGTCTTCCTCATTTGATCGATTGCTTATGAAGGTGGACATGTAGAATTCATGATATATAAAAAATAATCGAACAATATAAAAGTATAATGAATGCTAGTGTGTGTGTTAAAGATAATATTTTAAGAATAAAAGTGATAAGTTTATATATGTCATAAATTTAATAGATATATAAAATCTAAAAAAGTTGCATTTAAAAGAAAGTCTTCTGGTTTTAATTCTTTCGAAAAAAATTATTTATTTCTTGTATATATTGTTTGTAATTGTAAAAAAGAATAGATAAAAGAATATAAAATATTAATATTGAATCGTAAAATCAGACATCTAATTTTATGAAATATAATTATTATGATTTATATTTTATATATTTTATATATATATGTATAAACAATCTAATATTATAAATTAGATATTACTTATACATTTAATATCTTAATCCTATTTGTCTATAATTAAATATACATATATATGGTAAATAAAGAAAATGCTCCGATTTTGTGATTAGTAGATAAAAATCAATATATGTGTGATCACTCTTTTTAAGTTAAAGTTGAGAAGCGTATCCAACGCGTTACGAGCAAGGATACTTGATGTGCAAACGTCTTAATTATCGTTGCTCATCGTTCGCTCTCAATGTCGACAATATCATATACATTAATCTTCGTTCAAAGAAACCTAATGCAATTAACTAATTTTCTGACAATAAAAACAGTTTTTTTATCAATATTTTGAAGACAAAATAAATATGTATAATTTTTTTAATGTACATGGAATAATAAAGAATATATTAAAGTATAAAATATATTAAAAAGTATTGGAAATGGAAATATAATATTATGACTAAAAAAATCTTATTTAACAATTTACGATTATTAGTATACGTTATACTTTTTTATTTCGCAATAAATACGTGACTTCGCCATGTATTATATCGAAAGATTTTCGAAAGTATTTTTTTGCAATCGCTTTCACTCGATCCGTCTCATTGTTCTCATATATCAGCCCACCCAAAACCTTGTACAACTCATCTCATCTTTCAAAGTACACACGTAGTGCACACAATTTATCTTGGAGCACAAAGAAAGTACCTACATCATCTGAATAATATGCATTTATACATTTGTATTAAACTATTTAATATAAGATATTAATATATTTTTTTGGAATAAATAAAGATAATAATGAGAAAATAATATTTTCGTTAAAGTATACTACATTATATATCTTCTATTAAACTTACAGTATTGTCGCTTCCGCGTTTGCTTTAAAATAATAATTCGTGTCTGTTAATGCTTTTCCAGTGTTGAAAGGATCTATACGGTTGTCAAGCGTGAATATAAATTCAAACCGCACGGAGAAATGGACAAAGACGGGCATAGTAGGAATTGAAGAAACAAAATTGCGACATAACGCGGTTGTCTAGCTGGCAAGAACGATAAAAGGCCTTGGCGAGCCTTGACCGGTGGACCGTTACTTTACGCCATCCACAGCGACTTAGGTTCCCTATTTTCCTTTTACCAGTACAGAGCTCGTTTTAAGGCCACCTCATCCATTCCGACTTTTCAATAAATTCGTCATTTTTCTTTCTTGATAATACATTGATTATTCATTAAAAATGTAATCTTTTTTGTAGCGGAATAAATTCTAACCGCAACGATTACGTTACATGCCGCAAAGGAAAGAGAAGAGCCTTTAAAGTTTTCCTTAATGACTGATAAAATAGTACAGATACTATTTCCGCAGACTGGAGTACGACACACGCCGATGTGAATTACGATTATGAGCCACCTTGCGTAATAGATTTCATTCATACAAATCTACGATGCCTTGTTGTTACTTGTGACCACAATTGCAGACTAATGGAAGTGTAATCAAGAAGTTTGATACCGTCTGTAGTAATTATAGTCATTGCAGCTTTCTTCATACTATCTCTATCAGCGCGATTTAAATTTTATGTTATAATGTATAGCATTTTCAATTTTTCAACGAACACTTAGACATTACAAATATTAAATTTTCTTCTTATGATGAGTAAATACTGATAACTGAATAAATGATTGAGTAATGCATTTTTTATCATCCTACGATCGCAATGTTCCGTTCGCATAAACATTTTATTGTACCAGGAAATACCAATGGAAAAATTAGCAAGACGTCGGGAAAATGTACGTACGCTAATTCTTCATTCATATTCATTCATTTATAATAGATATGATACTCTTTGAATCCCTATCTCGTAAGGTGTTTTTGTGCGAAGCGAGTTGCAACCAGGTGAAGTGATAGAGTCTCAATTCCTGTATAATAGAACGTAGATTATCGTTGCTTGGCTGCGAGACATCGCGGCAGTGACTCATGTTTCAGTAATATTTAGCATTCCGTTTGTGATATCAAAGCGAGTATGACGAACCAGTCACTTCCTATACAATTATTTGGTCGATCTATCGCGAACCTGTATCACATTCGAGACATTAAATAAAACTTATCTCTACATTTTTAAATAATTATTCTATGTTTGTCACTTTTAAATAAAATCATCTTGCAACTGAAGTTTACCGAACTGTAAACGTTGGAATATATCTCTGAAAGGCGGCGGAAAAAGCATTTGAAACACGTTTAAAAGATAAAATGTTTTACAGACATCTTTACGATGACTTTACGCGTTGGTTGTCTATGATGTTATCGCTTAATGATTACAAAATGCTCCTTTCAGCATCAGTACGTCTCTGCGGCGTGACTCGGAGAGCACTCGACATTAATTATGCAATTGTATTCATCTGTGCGACTCAGATGTAGTAGTTAGAAATTGGTCGCCGCGTCTAAGTGGCCACATAAATTTACGTGCCCGATTTCGCGCTGAAACCATGAAACGCATGGAGAAAGGACTAAAAAGAAAACGCTTCTGCACCGGGTTAAATTGCCGCGTTATGTTATAACGATCTTGCATAAACGCTCGACATCTGGCTGGCTACAACGACCATCGCACAACGTTCGCCCATTCACTCGGGGATCGCGAGAGTCCGTCATTGACGTTCACTCACTCGCGCGTCAACCTTTATGACTCGCATCAACGTCTTTCTCGATCCCACATAGGAAAAAAACGCCGACTGATCGATCATAAAAAATGCCTCGTCTTGTCGAGAATTTGCTAATTTACTACCCTTAAAACACGATACTTTATGAGCGACAGGCCGCATTATCCGTCGTGCTAGAACGCTCTGGTATGCGCCTCTTTTACAACACTTTTTTACCTCGCTCGGCAAAATGAAGACACTGCGCAGAATAAAAATGAGGCTTATCGAATGTATTCAAGAAACATCCAAGTTATGGACGGCAAATGCTATTTCTCCTCGAATTTGCATTGTAAATTTCTTATTGATTAATTGTTGAAAGAATAGAAAAATAGATTTATAGAGTTTTATATATATATATACAGGGTGTCCCATAATTGTGGCATAAATTTTCGTGGGCAGGTAGAGCGGACGAAACTGANTAGAAAAGTNCTNTATCATTTTGCAATTTTNGCAATAGTTAACGAGATATAAATGTTTAAAAATCGCCGTATTAGCCTGGCCCACCGCCGAATACAAGCGCGCGGCGAGATACGACCGCCCAGCGTCATTGTTCCCAAGATCGCGAAGAGTTGTTTTCTATAAATGGCAAAAAACAGGGGAACAATCGCTGCTCAAAACCGCCTCTTTTAGGCATTGCCGCGTGTAGTAAACAACTCCTCGCGCGATCTTGGTAACAATAACGCTGGGCGGTCGCATCTCGCCGCGCGCTTGTATTCGGCGGAGGGCCGAGCTAATACGGCTATTTTTAATCATTAATATCTCGTTAACTATTGCAAAAATTGCAAAATGGTAGNGGACTTTTCTACTCAGTTTCGTCCGCTCTACCTGCCCACGAGAATTTATGCCACAATTATGGGACACCCTGTATATATTTAAGAGTCTTTATCATTGCTTAACAGTGATAAAGCAAACATATTTTGCTAAAAATTAATCATATAATATTCTTCACAATCACATGTTAGATAAGTAGGAAATCATGAAAGATAGTCATCAAATATTTTTTTATTTTATAGAGATAGTCTGAAAACTAGTTTTAATGAAAAAAGAAAAAAAATGACATCTGTCATGTCATGAAAATAATTTGCTAAGCTCTTACCTGAATAAGAATGAAATATCTTGTATGTAAATATTTGTAGTGGCTCATCAAATTCAGCATTTTAGTCTTTGCTGCTGCCTTTCAGTCCTCTAAAAGAATGCGGATCTTGAACGCATTAGTTGAAGGCATTTTGAACACTATCGGATTTTGAATGCATTTGAATCTAAAAATATTAAACATTTCTTTAAAATATTAAATCAATTCTTTTATTGATCTTACGTTTCAATATTTTGAGAAATTAAATTGTTATTAACGCAAATTATACATATTAAATTATATATATTAAGTATTAAATTATATTCCTCGGTACAGTTTGTATTATGCAACGTTAAGATATCGACTTACTCTTATCCTTAATTAGTGTAAGATCATAAATTGACATTTCGATAATCTGCAAATAATTTATGCAAGGTTTAATGTAATACGTATAAATATATGTATCTATGATTAAAATCATAAATTGATTATCGATTATTCAATAATTTCGCATACGATTGGAAATTTCGACAATTTTTATCGCGGTAATCGATTCTTTAATGCCGTAAGTAGCGTCCCTCACTTTTAGGAAGAATTTGTAACCAGAAGGTCGTTGATTGATTAACGATACAATGGCTTCTCCCAATTGCAGCCACGCCAATGTAATGGCACGTTATTCATGTATGTATATACATGTGTATAGGTACGCATGAAACATGTGAAGGGATTCGCGGGTGTGTCGCCGTATATACATATGTATATATAAAAAACGTGGGACATTGCCTCCTACCATGACCCACTGACACACAAATACCTAATAAAATAACCAAATGCCCTTCCATCATTATCCAATATATCATAATACCATCACATATTTATCCGGAATTAAAAACGATCGACACAAATCTTACATCTTCTTTGCTAGCAAATAGAATCTCGCACAACTTTGTGACGATATATAATTGATAAATATTACCGAAAATGCGAAATCAAGGCCCAATTTAATACATATGTTTGAATCGATCTTATTTATAATGGTAACATGTTTTAAAAATGTCGACATAAAATTAATGTGAAAAATGTAATGAAATGTTGTCAAACTTTCATTGAAATCTAAACTTTCTTTATACCTATTTTAAAAGAATAAATTGTAATAGGTTTTGTAGAAGCATTTCATCATTGTATAAAAATAACTTTGTGGTTTTATACGATTCATCAGAAGGAATCGATATATTCCCTGAAGTAAATTATTTAACATTTACTTCATATCTCCACATGTCAAAGATAATTTTAATTTATTTTGTATGCAAACTGAATTTTTTGAGAAAATGCATTAATTGTTAATAATTTATAAATCTGTAGTGTAAAAGAGTTTCCAAACATTTCTAAAAAAAGTCTTGTAATTTTTTAATTGATTAATCTTTTGAAATGACTATTGAATTTGACTTGATAATAGACATATTTTTTTGAAAATACGTTTCTTCAATAATCGTGTAACTATGTTCTATATATACATATATATAAAAAGAAAATCCCTTAAGATCGACCATTACTTATACAATGATTTAATATTAATACAAGATAGCATGTTCATAAAAGATGATCAATAACAACAAAATAGAAATTATAATTATGACTTGCAAGTTAATAGATAATTTAAATGAATTTTATATAAGTTTATTCTGCGAAGGCATTTAAAAACACTTATTGTTAGCATTTAATAAGAAATGCATTCACGTTTATTTCTACGTAATAGTCCGGTTAAGTTGTCCAATGAATATCAACGGTAACGAGTGTTTGCTACAAGCTAGGCAAATAACTTAATCGGTGACTAAAGGCGCGTAATTGTGTCCCATGTAAGTGTGTGTGTTAATTTTATGGTTATTTTTGCAAAATTACAATTTGCGATCGTACGATCACGAATGTTGATTAGTGTATATTGCGCGTTAAAAAAATATAGCTAAAACGGCGCCGCAGCTTCCCGTAATTACAGGTTAGCTGGTGAGCAGAAGAGTCACTATCGAAAGGAAATAATTTTGTTTACGCAATTCTAGCGATTGGAATACAATCACTTTAGAAGAATTCTTTTGATCTGAAGCGCTTAACGTAATTTATTATTTCACCCTACACGTCGGCTCAATTATTCTCTCAAGATTTTCGCTCTTTTGATCCTTGTCATATCAGCCGCGAGTGAATTTATCGTATACAATAATCACTCGGTACCGTTACGGTCTTGTGAGCACAGCAAGTTAGCTACTCTGAATGCGGCGGATATCCGGTATAACTTTTCATATCTTTCTCTCTTTGGAGAGGCATGATGTTTGTTGAGATTAGTACTTTTTTATTTTACATTCCAAGTAAATATTCTGTTTTGTAAGCTAACAGTTTGTGACATGTGCATTATTTGTGAAAGGAGCAATAAAAAATCGAACATTTTATTTCGAATAAATGTCATATTTAAAATTAATATTTTACACGCCTGCGAAGTGTAGTCTCATAATATTAACATTAATACCTCATGAAATCTTATTATAAATCAGGATGTCAAATTCCAATAACTGAATCATTCATCTTCCATACGAATGGAAACAAATAACATAGTTCATAGCTCCATTATCAAACAATGGTTGACATATCCACTTTACAACATCTATAAATTGCTTTTCACTCTGACCTCATTTACACCGCATTCAGGTACATAGGAATTTTTTTGCATTTAAAAGTCATTGTTTCTGAAATGGCTAAGTCATTCTTGAATTCCATTTAAAAATAATTCCAATTTGTTTGTTTCATTTATTTCTAAGTGAATTTATATTTGGAGAGGGAGAATACAAAAGATAAAATTATAGACTAAACATCTCATCTGATATTTTCTATTACGTTACTAATAGTGATATTGATATCTGATTTAATCATAAAATATTCATGGTGAATTTATGTTCGGGGAACATCACACGCAAGCAACGTATCTTCAAAACTCATAAAATCGATTTAACCGTGACACACTTTCCGCTAATTCCTTAGCCGGTTCCGAAGCACACATGCCGTTTACGATTTTGTAGAATGATCTAGCTGTTACCGATTGTATGCTCGTATTAGTTCGAAGCCGTAAACGGCTCGTTGAAAGCGAAATTGTGAGATAATTCGTTTACAAAGTTCTTCCTTTTTCCTCTTTCAGACAAAACCTGTTTCGCATACGATGCATCATCGATTTATTAATATCCATGACACTTTGAAACTAATCAATAAATTATGATAATACTCCTTAAGCGTAATCATGCGTGCAGTGTAGGGACATTTCAAAATATTAACGATTATAGAATCGAGGGAGCGCTGATATTTCCCAAACATTTAAATTAAAAATATGCTCGAAAAGAAAAAAGAGTACATATGGTGGTCGATACTTCAAAGTTCATTCACACACTGAGGAAGTGTGGATGATACTTGAAATGAAAGGTTTTTACGGCTCGAGAATGGCAAAAATCCTTACATTGCTAATAATCTATTAAGCAAAGTATATCTACCGTTAAGAATTCAGACTAGAACACGAGGTACTTAAGTGAATACATAAGTCTCGGTTAACGCAATGATTGCTTTATGTCTCTTTTTAAATAGCGTTGGCGCAATGTGGATAATTTATCGTAACGCAAGAGAAAAGTATGTGAAGAAACAGAACTATTTCTTTTCAAAATATATGCTATTAAAATTATACAACATACTATCATACAATTTTGCGCAAATTGTCATTTATTTAATTATTAAAAAAACTAGATTTAAAGATCAAAAATTTTATGCTCAAAGTAGGTAAGAATTATTATTTGTTTATGCAATTTATTAAATTAAATTTTTTGGTTTTTCTTGCAGATGGCGTGGCTCTGTTTACAAGCTAATTTGGCGAGAACTACTGGCGTACCTGATATTCTACTATATCATAAATTTTACATATCGATACTGGCTGAATGAGCACCAACGATCGTGAGTACCCGAATATTCCCGGAATTAAGCGATAATTTCTATAAATTCCATTCTTTACGAGGCAGCGGAAGGCTAAAGAAATTTCAAACAGAGAAAGAAATGTTTCAGAATAAAATCCTCGTACATTGATATTAGGGCGACAGCGCACATTTTTTTATCAAATTATTTCTTGTAATCGGCGACCATTATTCCCGGCCATAATTTTCATTCTATACAATTACCTCGGAAGAAACGCAGGAAGCATAATACTCGGTTTAGCAGAACTCAAGGCAATGCGGGATAGGAAACATGTTCAATGTATGTATAAATAATTTGAGCAGACAGTGTTTATCTCTTGATCATGCAAGGAGAGCAGCGATTTAATTCCGCACTTTTCACTGATTATCAACTCGTTTGTAGCGTTCGTATCACGAATAACGCCGAATTCAACGCCGATTGTCCAGTGGTGCGTAAGCGTATCTGCCATAACTGCATTTTATGGACGTAGATAAACCCGGGCAATATCAACCTTGGCCTGCCAACAAACCCGAAGGTTCCAACACTTTGATCACGGTCACGCGTATCATCGGTTAACATCGAAGAATTTACAATACCTTCTTTTTATTAGTATTCATTGTTGTATTTTTACCACGCAAAATACTCTGTAACCTTTATCTTCATGACATTCAATCGATTGCAAATGGAGAAATTAAGCGTTAAAGGTCTATAGCACATGTTAGTAAATAACAATTTATAAATATAAAAGTTATATTAAATTCTAATAATATTAAAAGCATTCGATTGTTTTTCGAGTTTTTAATTATTCATCGCTATGAGTTTGTATTGCTATTAATTTTGTAAACCATTGTTAATTAATCGTGGTATTCTATTTTTGGCAACATAAAATGCATTTTTGTCTTGCATCTTTGCTATGAATTTATTAAATAATTGCTGCGAGTAACTTGTATTCAAGGACAATTAATGGTGAACTCCTACAGTGAATGCAAACAACTGTTTAACTGCAAATATTATATTATATATTGTATATTACGACGCATATTCAAGTAGTAATACGATAAACTTACGCTTAAAAAAGCGTAACACTTGTGTACAATAGGTATTATGTGACAAAATTTGTAACATAAAAATTATAATTTATTATTATGTATATCTAAATAGAAAAATAATCGTTTTCTCTATGATTTATTTAAATCATTTAAACATCAATTTCTTATAATATGCAATTTTTTAAAGAATTCTTTTGATGCGTTCTGCATACAAAAAACTACATCATGATACATCATGGAACGTGTTGGACATGCGTCCGTGTCTGGCATTAAAAAAAGACATAAAAACGTAACCTGTTATTTATGCGGGGCTGAAAAAGGGGGATAAAGAAGTGTCAGAAGAAAGCATAAGGATGTAAAAAGATTTCTCCTTTAAATTGCTTCGATTCGCCCGTGCTAAATTTAGAACTCAAGAGATAGTTTAAGGTGGATTTAGAATCCAAGGTAAATAATGAAATGAGCGATTCAGCATTACTGAGTAGGGCTAAGCGGACTGCGCGCGGTGCAAGATTAATCATCCTTCGTTAAGATTTCAAAATTTCTTTCGCTTTGAAATTTATCTGAAGCTTTTTTTTCGACGAAAGTGAAATATCCTTTGTGATTCGATATGTAAAATACTTCTCATGAAATCTCTCGTAAAAGTATTTTTTCAATTTACCTTATTGAGTGTGTCTTCTTAGAGAAAGTATTTAATATTGCTGCGTCATTATTCGACTGATTACGTATGATATCAATATCAGTTCCTTGTGGCCATGATATTGTACATTCAGGTAACGGTAAGTCTTTAATATTATCTCAAGAGTACGAATACGGTGCCAGTTATTCGCGGAAATTCCAACATAAACCTACTTACTGAAACATCCTGGAATCGCGGCGTTAATCGTTCAGAATTGATGTGTGAAGTCGTAAAAATGGAGACGGCTACTTTTATGCGTGGTGATTACGCTTTTCTTAAAATGACCCGTTGCAAGGCAATAACCGATATTGAAGCAAGTAAAGAATCAGACTTGCCACGAAAATACTTTCGATAAAACAAATTTGCGCTTTCGCTTGCAATCAATCGCAAAAATAAAGTAGAAATTCGCATTTATCAATACTGTTCAGCATTCGTAAAATCGATAACCCTGTCTTCGGGCGCACGCAAGTGATCGGTATCACCTTAACCTTGCTCCACTTATACGCGAGTCATATAGAAAATTCAATCTAATATGTAATAAACTTTGACAATAATCAAATGTCTATTAATACCTTGAATAGATTAGCCTTCTGCACAATTTCTTAAAAAAGTATTTCTTTATTCATTTCTTTATTATTACTCTTCTTTAATCTATTATACAAGGTACTTGAAAAAAATATTAACTCTTATGTCGAAGTAACTTTTTTAAAGAAACAGAACTGATAACACAAGATATTACAATAACAAATATATTTTATTTTGTATTTAAAGAGTTTCTACTTGTTTACCTTTAACATGGCCATGTTCTTCAAATCACGCCGTGTGATTTCTGGCTATAAAAGATAAAAAAACATGTTTAGGCTACGAAGCCATGTAATGTGCAAGATTTCCGACAGAAAATTGCAAATGTAATTGTAACAATACTCAAAGATATGAATTCTGGAGATCACCTGGAGAAAATTCTAAGAATATATCGACAATGATAGCGAACAAGTAAAGATTTTTTGAAGACAAACTACATTTACTATGACATGTTTTATGTTATCAATTTTATTTCTCTAAAAAATTACTTTTATAAAAGTGTTAATATTTATTTGAAGTATTCTGTATTTATTAATTACAACAATAATGTAAGGATATAATATGACTAAATGTACATGCATATAAAGAAATTTTATTTTAACATAAAAGATATCAAACAAAAACCTGAGTAATTAATAACTGTATTAACGAAATATTTATCTTTTCTGCAGAATTTTCGAAAAAATTCGTTATTACTTCGGCAACAGCGAATCCATTCCCATGTCATTCGTCCTGGGATTCTACGTAAGTCTTGTTGTGAAAAGATGGTGGGACCAGTACAAGCTTTTGCCCTGGCCGGATAATCTGGCCCTCTTCATCAGCGCCGCCATTCCTGGAAACGTAAGTTGAACCTGCTCACCCAGAAAAGGATTTTCTTTGTTGGTTTTAAACAGAATTAAAAATACAAGTAGCAACAAAGCTTCTTCTTGGAAAGATAAACATTATTCTTATTTGTAAAAATACTGCGAGAAATGAAACCATTTCAGATGTAAAAAAGAAACTTTAAGCAATCTTTTTAACAAAATAATGGTTTTTTTCCTGGAAAGAAAGATCCGCGTTAATAGATTCAGCCTTGCTTCGGGTAGTCGTTCGGTCTCATTACGCTAATGAATTGCCGTGACACGTTTCGGTGTCATTAACCTAAGTAGGTGCCAATCCAGTCATGCCACGCCCAGAAGCGAAAAAATGTACAGGATGATGATCCTACAATTTCGTAGCAGGTGGTAAATTCGCTTTTTTATTCTGTTACATGGCTAATACAAACGCAAGGAACGGAGTATGGTGTATTATTTGCTAGGACCTTGACATAAATAAATATCCCGTTCGTATTTACAATTAGTTTAGTTTTGATAAGCAAGTTTGTTTAGCGATAAAAGTTAATTTATTCTTCTTCAAATTAAAATTCAAACATTTGCACAACTTGAATATAATTGTATCTTTTTTTAATACATAAAATATATCATCTTCGATATTTACATATTTCAAGCAGTTGTTTTATCAGTAATCTGATTACTGATAGTTAATAAATTTTTAAGAAAATCCTTTTTAATTATTCTTATCAATTCTTTGACGATGATCTGATTGTGAAGAGTTTCAATTTGGACGACAAAGGCGAGTTCGGTGCAAGCTCCCACCTCTGGTCAATGACTCAGTGTCGGAGTGAAAGTGCAACGTACCGTGGCGAAAAAGAAGGACGAACCTACGCGCGCGCATCAAGCACACCTCACAAATATACACACATATATGTTCTTCTACACATACTGATTCATTATTTCAATTAATTTCTAATAAAATATATGTCCATTGGTTATCGAGTGCTAAACTTGTGTTACACACGATCGACTTGCAATTATGAATTGCTACTGGCGTTACATTAATAGAGCGAGAGTCGATCGATCGCTACTAAACGATTTAATCGTTTCCTTGTGCAACTGCCCTCTTCGCCTCACACAGTTAGCTCTAGAGCTAATTTCATATATTAAACCGCATAGAACATGCATCCAGAATGCAACGATTTTCATGAAAGTTTCGAGAAAAAGTGGTTTGATTGCACTGTGCGTACAGTTATTTCTGCTGAAAATATCGTTATGAATCTTTAAATCCGAAGCTAGCCAAGGTGTCGCACTACACCGCAGATAATGAAAAAATGTTGAATTAATTTCATTTTCTGATGTTTCTTATTATTCACATTGCAATGTCGGAAAAAGATACACCTGTGTTACCGCATAAATTTCGCTGCATTCCTTGTCCATCTTTTAACTGTCACTCCATCATCTTCGTGCGAGATGCATTGTCGCGTTTATGTGCAGCACGGACTTCTTCAGCCGATGATTCACGAATTCATTGTGGTCTCTCAATTTGCAATGGTATGGTAACGATTTCGACTTCATCAATAAATTTGCGCAACGCAAGATATGTAATTTATATTACATAAATAACGTTTATAAAATATACACACATTTATCTTTACATTTATCTTTATATTAAAAAAAAAAGAAAGATATTTACATCAAACATAAAATTGAAATAGTTTTCCGCGAGTTATAATTTTAAATGATCAAATTTCCGTTAAATCAGTTTCTGATGGAAACTTTAGTGAGATCAAAATTGCACTAGATATGTTTTAGACGCATTAACGACATTTAAAATTACCGCGATCGGCTATTACGTTCTTTCGCAAATTTTCGATTCAAAGCGCAGTGTGCATGCAATTGCGTGCATACGGTGCAGTAGATCTCTAGGAACGACGGGTTCCGATGGAATTTTTGCACGTAGGTAGGGGACAAGGTCCTCAGCCACGGACCCATCCCACGGTTATATACATACGCCCGGTCATGTAATCGCGTAATACAGAGTGTCCGATTTGTGAATGAGCTGTACCGCGGTAGTCAACACGGGCTTCTGTGCTACGCCTTTCATTGAAATCTAATTGGAATGCAAAGCGACAATCGGTGTTCGGCTGTTACCTTTCCCCAGGAGGGTCGTTTGCGAGCTGCCAAACTGAGCGTTTTTACATGCACGACGGATTATATTCGCAGAATTCCGAGGAAGGAGCTGTCTCATTTTTCGTACGTGCAAGTGAAAGATGACGAAAAGATCGAAACGATAACGGTGATCACTGAACGTCGAACGGTGATCCGATTCAGAAAATGCGGAAAGAGAAAGGAATCGTTTTAAGAATGAAGGATTGTTACCGTTTTCTTTTTTTCCACAATCTTTTTCAATGTGACTGTAATCAATAAAGCTTGACGTAATTTCTTATGACAGCTCTACGTGCCTGAGAAGCTTTATAGCTCATCGTCTCTGTAAGCGAAGAATGCAAGGAACCTCCGTGGAGGCGAAGTTAATTAATGTGCGATGTATAAGGTATCGACAGTCAGATGACAAGAAAAGATATTTTAATAAGACAAATTAATTCCAATTTTTTTTGCGATTTATAAATTTAACTCTTAAATGTTTTCAATCTTTAACTCTTTTTCTTCAAAGTTGCGACAATTTGACCATACGGAAAATCTGAATGTCGACATCGTCGATCATTTCCGATTAAATTGATATTCGTCCGAGCGATTGCGGCCGTCGGTGGATTGCAAAACGCGCGATCGGTTACAAAAGTATGCGTCAATGTCCAAGAAAGAAAAGAAAATAGCAGGCGTCATTGGTTTTTCTCCAATTGATACTAGAACAGTTTAAAACGGTAGCAGTGAATATGGCCAAGGAGAAGCTCGTAACGTCGGGCCAAGAGAATAAGGGGAAAGTATGTTCGAGACATGGAAACGTGTTCGGCATTTGTTAAAATGAATTTTGAAGTCGGCGCTGTTCAATCGATATTGATTTATTGCAAACTTGGATTTTTATCAAAGTGACGAATTTAAACACGGTAGATCGAATAATTTAAAAATTTATTACCGTGTACGTACGCAAATCAACTCAGTTAAAATTAATAAAAAAATTAACGTGCTTATCTCAATCATCACAGAAAGATACGATATATGGAATATAATTATAACACATATTTGTTCGCCTGTTTCAGGATGAACGGGGGCGATTGATGAGACGCAACATCGTGAGGTATGCCGTGCTTGCATACGTTATTACACTGCAAAGGATTTCGCTCCGCGTTAAGAGGCGTTTCCCAACTCTTCAGCATATGGTGGATGTAGGTCAGTAAGTTACATTTTCAAAATTACATTTAGGCAAAATGCGATACAGATAATATCTTAAACTTTCTAATCATAGTATGATATCGGTAATTGAAGCATATAGAAATTAAACTTGATTTCGCAAAATATTACCGAAAATACTTATTGCTGTGATCCTGCTTAATTTATGACGATAAAATATAGATTAAATCAATATATTTGTCATTTCGATATTTCATTTATAATAACAAAATCTCGACGAAGCGTTTATCCTTTCTAAATAGAATTATAAAAATAAATTGTCTCGAAATAGCTTATCAAAACTAATTGTAATTGAAAAGATTTCTAATGTATCATTATTGTGAATTATTATTTTCTGAATGAGAAAATAATTTGTTTATGTTTAGCCTTGACTTCCACGGATCGTTGCGATCAAGTATTACTTTTTATAATCTCTCATGTCTATGTCTTCAATAATCATGCAAGATTTTTTTAAAAGATTTTGATATATTTTTGACAATTATTCTAATAATACTCTTAGGCAATTTTATTGTTATAATCAATGTCATTGTTGAGATTTCTTCCTGCTTATGATTGTTGAAGTGCTGTATAATAATTACCGTACGGTCAAAGATACCGTCAATAATTACGATACCAATAATAGTACTATTGTTCAAACTTTTTATAATTCGTTAATGTGTTATTTTTGCAACTGACGAATGCAACAAACAGAATGCAGATAATATCCTACCAGCAGAAGTCACTTTCCTCTTTGTGCTGGAGCTCACGGTTCTCTTATCACATTACACGCCACTTTTCCATTAGTCGGCGTGTATCAACGAGCAAAGCCGTTCACCACGTCATCCATAAACATATAATATAATACAGCTTCGGCACGTGTGCCGTGACGGCGCAAGGACAGTCTGGTAGTTCTGGTTTTTTTTTTCGTGGTTCCTCGAATGCGAATGCGATTGCGCATTGCAGGCGATATCGTGATCATTGAACGACCGACAACTATGACACTTCTGTCGCGCGTTAGACGTCGCGCGAAATAATGGATGACGGCGGAACAAAGTCGTGTGTTTCAGCGCATTAAACGGTACTCAACGGCGCAACGTTGAACAGTACGCGCACACTTATTACCCGTTATAAATGATAATTCACTTTGTCAACATGTCGATTTGCAAATAACCAGATTTGACAACTTTAACATAAACATAAATATGATTAATAAGACAAACATTAAAATATGAAATATCTTTAATGAAACTCGATACCACATGCATTTTTATTTGTTAATTCTCATTTATCAGTTATATTCTGCTTAGAGAAACTGGCTTTTGATAATATAAATATTAAATTTCTACAAAAAAATAAACAGAAATTTGTTGCTAACTTTATCGCTAGAATTAATAATCTGATAAATGAATAAAACAAACAATACTTTATTCAAGCAAGATTCTCTTCCAAGTTATCAATCTTCATTAACTAGACGTAAGATTTATTTTCTCGATTGTTACGTTATCTTTGTTACTTCCTGTCATTCTATCGTCTTCAAAGAAGCCTGCATATGTTCAATTTCTTACGATCCGATTGTCAGAGCGAACGTTACTCTAGAAATAGCTCGCATTTCTCCCATAAGGATCCCGCGAATGCTCCATGAACATGAGGATACCATCCATCCTTAAATCGGAGAATAAGTGATGGAATCTACGGCAAGAAGAACTTGCTCTTCCGTGGAATGACTGACTTTGCAGCGGCGTCGCGAAAGAAACGTGCCGGCGCGACGAAGAAGCCTGGCTCTTAGAAGAACAAACAGAATCTAAATAGGAGGAATCTTTATCATCATGAAAACAAAATCTGCTCGACAACATGCTCGGTGCGATAGTCTCATTAATAATGTATGTGTGAAAAATGCATTGCATTTCTATAAATAAAGTGCCAGCTTTTTCTGGTTTTACTGGATAACAGTCGCTCATATAATGAGATAATCACAAAATGATGAAACTGGAATGCTGATATAATTTTTATGGCATGCGCATTTGAAATGTAACAATTCTCACGTTGTGCAAGCAGAACATTACAATCGTTGTCTCATTTGAGGAAAGAATGAGGAAATACACGCAAAAGGTGTTCGCACATTATAAATTTTCCAAAACTTTGATCAAGCAAAAAGAAAACATTTTCTACAAGCTATTCATATGTTGACTTGATTTAAATGGATCACTTAATGTGAACATATGTATTAATTTGACAATTTGAGTTAATAAGAGAGAAAATGAAAATGATAGATCATAATATATCAAACTATACTTACAATTAAATTTGCAATAAAACTACGCAAATTCTTTAGAATATATATTTCCAGAGAAGATCAAAGTCTTTAATGTATAATGCGCATAATAAAAAATCATGCGGAATTAGAAGAAAAGAACGATCATCATGATATTATATTTTGAAATACAGCTTCAGGACAATATGTTTATATATGACAAAGATGAGCAAGAAAATTACTGACGCAAATAAGTACGTCATGATGATATACGTCATGCAATTACGTACGTATATCAAACTCCAACAAACATCATATTTTTGATAGGAGATACCTACATTGTATTATGAAAATAGATATCGCATTTTTAAGATTAAAAGACAATGGCTTATACACATATAGAAGCATAATATAATACGAAAGAAAGATTTTATCTAGCGTCTTTTTCACATCTTATTTTGTCTTTAATTAAAATGTGACATACTCGAAGTTGCACATAATACGCGAACATAATATCCGNTGTGACAAAGTCACGGATAATAAATTTCGCAGAACTGACCTCACTCAATAGACATTTTTTTTTTTTTTTTCAAGAAAACATATGTGCGTGTGTGCAAAATTGCAACGGACGTTCAAATTGCATTCAAAACGATTTCATGCATGCGTGTGTCNGACGACTGGTCGTTGACATCGATGAAGTATGTATTGCGAAAGACGAGGAATAAATTTGCCGCTATGACACGTCTCAGTATTTACATATATATTTGTCAAGTAGTCACGTAAGTTCGAAGTTCAATTCCAGTAATGAACATATGAGAACTTCATCTCGTATTTTTCCAATAATAATTACAAAAGCAAATAATTTTGAATGAAATTCCCATCTTATTCTCAACTTAACTTTCAAATTTGCTAGTTACAAATTGTCTTATGAATTGAAACTATTTGTATTATCTCATAAACGAGCGTTTCGCAAGTGCACTAAATAACGAGACAAACCTCGGCGCCGAAGATCCCTGGAAGAGCAGAAAGTCGTTTCGTCGCGTGTCTATGATCGCGAGTGATCGCGCGAGATTACAGTGCGACGAGAAGAAATCTCGAAACTCGAGTCTTGAAAGTAGTCGAAATTATCCGCGTGTACCCAATTCCCCCGGCGAATTACGATCTGGAAATCGTCAGGCGCCGCGACGGCGGTCGCGCTCGTCTATGCTGTCGGCCGCGACTGCCTCTCGCGCGCCGGCAGGCAATTTTCACGTGCGTCCGGGTAATTTTCAACGAGCACGCCGAGAGACCGCTTAGAAACGCGGAGCGCCGGCGCCAGTTCCTCGTCCTTTTTTCCTTTTCCTTCTCGCGGACTCCTTGTTTTGTAGCCGCGTGGCTGCTGGAGCAAACGCACAGCAGCATCTCACCGCTTCTCTATTCCCTGAGCCGAGCCGAGCAGACGTTGCGGGCTTCTTCTTCCTTTGCCTCATCCTGTTCTCGTTCTTGCGTGCCGCTTCTTCCTCCTGGCGCATACAGAAATAACCTGATGCGATTGCGGCCGATCCGATGCGCTAATACCGTGCGTTGCTCGATAATCATCGGTCACGTCTTCGCGATTTTCTCGAGAGGAGTTCCTTGGTCTTCGTACGGCCCTTGCTTCTCGTTTTTCCATAGATCTTCTTACAGCAACCATCCATTGATTTTCACCGTTAACGCAAGCGGTACGCTTTTCTCCTCTGGCTCCGTCACAAATATGTCATTACCGTTTCAAAATGCAGGTGAATCTACTTTTATTTTAAGATCATAGTCCGTCGATTTATTGCTATACATACTCTAAATGCACCTGCTATCAGGTTAATAGCTCTCGGATAAAATAATAATTTTTTTCGATGATATTCCTGTCCATCAATCCATGCGAGGCCAGCAACTTATTAACTTCATTCAAAGCGATCGTCGTGTTGGTCTATCGGAAGATGATACTCAGACGAGCGATTGTGGAAGCTATATTGGGACCCATAAGATTCCATGCAGTTAGATCGGGACTAGATGTTAAATATAGCCAGCGTAATGAGAGTCATAATCTAGCCGTGACTGCAGGTGGTAATCGCTACTCTTCGGTATCACGCTGGCGATACGTGCGCTGCCGTTTCGCCTTCTTCGGCAGCTCCGCCAGTCGCGAAGGCTTTAAGAATCACACTACTAGTCGTCATCATCATTATCATTATCTTCAACGTCGTCATCATCATAATCATCATCATCATCATCATCGGTGGCGTCCTCAAGTCCACATCAGTGAGAGCAGAGCAAGAAACTCGAGAATCCGTTTCTTCGTTTTTTCGGTTTTTTTTTCTTCTTTCGTTTCTTTTTCTATCCTTCATATAAGCTCACTGGACGACCGTAATACGCCAATGTGCGCGCAGCACGCGTTACCTATATTTAACACAAATTATTGTCCCAGGTAGAATTTCTCCATGATTATGCCAAACGATCGGCGGCGCGGGCACGATCCGGGCAAGAAAATAATTACGCCCGGATATAGCAGCTTCGAGAGCACACTCCATCGGATCGCAGATCGGCGGATAAGATTGTCCAGTAACCGTGGAGGAATTTCACGGTAGTCAAGGCGAGATGGAGAAAATCTGCGATATTAATTAATCCCGCGATAAGACTTTATGCGCAATTATGCGCATGACACAATTGACGTTTTCTCACTAGCGGATAAACGGCAATTGGGCTTTTAGAAAGGGAACAATCGATTCTTGTAATTAACGTTTCGCAGATAACGGATTCTTTCGTGATCTATTCGTGGAATTCTCGAGTCCCTCGAGAAACAGTTATAGAGCGCGTCTGGGTCACGTGAATGTATCACTAGCCTCAAAAGAGCGGAAAAACCGTGAACTTTACCTGAACGTAACGTTACGTAGATATCGGCCTTGAGGAAGGTCGGACCTTGACCGTGCTCACCTAAATGAAGGAAACGAGAGAACGAAGAGAAACGCGCTGGACTCCCGGAATATGAGATTTCTTAATCGTTTGACGAGCTTTATGTGCGTAAGTGTGCATGTATATGTGTGCATATGCGAATCTATGTACATACAAGCGTAGATACGATTCATTCCTCATTTATTTGTAATATAAGATATAATGAGAAGTAAAGTAGCAAAATTTTAATTGTCATCTCAAACGAAATGTTTCTTATAATTTTTTTATTTCTAAGCATCGGGTGATTGTTGGGCGGTGTATGTCTTTTAATTTAAAGACATTCACGTTTTATCAAGTTTAAAATTAATTCCTGTACATACGTTGTACAGTTAATTTGACGTTTCAATGCAGAATCGTTGCATCTACCTAAACATTAAGGATGCAAATCAGTTCATTCGTATTCTTAATTCATAGACATCGGTACATCACATTTGATTAACGTGCTTTGCACAGAAGTTCCGTTTTCCACGGTACAGAATAATTGGGAATGCGAGTCACTTTCGTCACTGGTCTATAGAATTTAAACTGATTTAAATACAGTCTTTCTATTCTGAAAGTGAGATTGGTTTATATGCATTACCGGGCAGATAAATTACTATTAAATAATATCTTTCACAAACAAATTTTATGCAAAAATTCTATAAAGTAGATGCCATATTGAATTAAAATTAAAATATTAAAGGCCTTTATTATAGTATCTTTTTATAATTATAAAATCTATGTAAATTTTTGTTACTATATAAAGACAAATTTTATAAGAAGTGTACTCTTTCAAATATGTTTTTCAAGCATCTGTTTATTATTGATTTATATCTACTATTAGGTTTATTGATTTATATCTACTATTAGGTGTTTTACCTAATGATTCACATAATGAGTTTATGACTATCCTATCTCAGAAAGTGTGAATAATTAAATCGAGTTTTACGATCCGTTGGGCCATGGAAAATCTCATAAATTTCTCCTGCAGACATAAGAGATTTGCGCTTGGCGACGGAAGTGCTTTGTCGCTCAGATGATAGTGAAATCGTTAATGGCCGCGTCATGTGTTGTACGATTTGCGAGAATCGGCAACGCACGCGAACGCATAATGTACGCGCGTCTTGACTCGATGCATGGACATGATCGATTTTCTCTTTGGCAGACATGGTCTATTGACATCCAGCGCGCATCCGTCGCAACGCACGCGCCGAGTGGCTCCAAAGTTCCTTGCCTCTAATTACGCGAGAATATTTCCTAATCAGTGCATTTTCACTGGCGCCAAGTCTGCGACTAAGCTCAGCTACACATATATATGTACGTTGGTGTAACAGAAAGTACTATTATTCACGCGCGAGAGGTTTATTATTACGCGCAGGAGATTTCAACAAACTAATTGTATCTCCTGGAAAAATTTTCATAATTATTGGTCAAACCTTTCTTCCTTTATTTTATTATTTTTTATAATAAAAAAAATAGAAAATTAAAGATTAGAACAAATTTATTTCTTAGTATATGTATAACCAGTAGTAATATTTTACCTATAGTAATCTGATTGCGCCACATTAACATAAAATAAGATCCAAGTATAATTGAATTTAATTTTAACTAAAATGGTAGAAACTTTTTCTTCTCTAATTAACTAATAATTGTATTGTTTGATCATATATCCTTTTTTATATCTTTCTTATCTTTTTCACAGACACGCACAATTCTGTTATTTAAAACAATTATTTTTTCTAGCTACGCTGGCATATTATAAATAATATGGATTTAAAACGTTACCTTATAGAATACACATGACAATTGTTCTTCAAATTCAATTATAATAATACAGCCAGGAACGCTTCTTCATTCTGAAGCGTGAATTTTTTATTATTACCGATAGCAATTATCCTGCTAAAGAAAACCCTATACAATACTCGGATATTACTTATATCAATTCGAATATCCGAATGTCGAGATCCCACGACACTTTTACGCGATACATCCGCATTCATGGGTTCCTGCGTTATAAACTATACTTAAGGAGTTACGGACCGGACGGTAGACTGGTTTTCTCCGAAGGATGCTTTTCAGCGTCGTCATGGCGCACTAGCAAGGATATGAAGAACGGGTAGGACCGAGACAACTTGGTTTATTTTTTATTTCTATCGCGACCTTGCCAACGGAGCAAGGATCTCCGCGTTTGTTGACCCCTACTTTGTGTAACCTTCTCCCTGGATGCTCGTACTTCATCTTGCTCATCCATGTCTGTAGGCAATGGTCCTGAAAGGTAAACATCCTGCCAGGAATGAAGGGAACCACTTCTTCGTCTTCAAAGTCTTTTTATTTGATGAGACTTGTAAAAACTCGACTGTGCTTGGGTACAATTTTCTGGAATTGTATCTGTAACGTGTTATCGCTTTTGAAAAATAAATCCTTTGTTTCAATAGTGCAGTTCTAGTTCTATTTCTGTGTCAGCATTGTTTGCTAGCTTGTCAGCTATATACTCTTTCATACAAACTTTTACTTTTAAGATAAGGAAAATATTTTGTAAATAAAAAAAATCATTTAAGAAGAATAACGGATAATGCATTTATTATGTGGATTACGGATAATTTATTACATTAAAACTATTGCACATTTTTGGGTATTTAAATAAGAATTATTACCTTTCATTCTGTATTTCTATTTTTCCTATATTTTAGAAAATTATATAGATATTTATCTATATTTAGAATTTAAAAATATCTTGATTTTCTTGCGCATTCATGCATCGGAGCGCTTTTCAATTATATGTTCTACAACAATATTATCCATCTATTTATATCGATCAAAGCATAAATGTTGCGAAGAAAGTTGGCTGCTAATCCAGATTTAATGATTTAATGATCGCGGCTTTAAAGTCATTACATGCGCATTGAGTTTTATACCACGAACGCTCTACCGTTTTCCATCGATACGATGGTTATGATTTACGAGCTACAGTTTAATATAATAAACAACTACGGGGTCGGAGAACTACGTATGGTCAGGCACTTTTCTAATAAGCATCGATTTGCTTCTATTAACAGATACTAACGGCATTAAGTAATTCTTGCCTCTTCTCCTAGAGACAGCAATAGTAGCGACACTATGTCGCCAGGCACGCGGCATTCCGCTTCGAGCGATAAATTTTACACCAACGCGTGAATTAGGCGGATGTCACCTCACAAATTTGTGCTATTCATTAAAACCCGTGAAAGTGAGTATAAAGTCACTTTTGTGGCTGCGGGCGCTTTCGAAATTTTTAAAGCGCATGGCGCCACGCATTTTTCGCGCGGAAATTGTAAACCAAAGTGTAACAGGTGAAAACGTAAATAAGTATATTATATATTTTTTAATTATTGCAAATACTGTGTTGTAATTTGCTTCATTAGTCTAATTATTTAACCTTGTTTTAAACTTGCTTATATTAAAAATCTGATAGCAATCTATTTCGACATATTTGGTTTCCTCTGGCAGTAACGTATCGCAGCTCGAATGAGTCACTTGATGAATTATCAGCTGTTACTTTCAATAGTTGCCTGCAAATTCTCAAGCTCATTGTGCATGATATCATGTGACTGTGTGACATCGATATCAAGGTCTTGTGATGAATGGGGCGAACTGATCGTATATCAAATCGATCGATCATTCAAAATGATTGCAGCTTAAATGTTCTGCGATATTTACTAGTAATTGTTAAAAGTGTACACGCAAGACGTATTTTTTATTAAAAATCTAATATAAAGATAAAAAATTTAATTGGTTCCATCTGATATTTATTCTAGATATTATGTTTTACATATTTATAATGTTTATAATTATTTTATACAGAAAGCAAAGATTTTACATTTATTTTACAGAAATAAGAATTATATTGCTTCTGTGAAATTATTAATTAAGTAAATATAAAAAATGAAATAACATGCCGTCTTCAAAACAGTATATGAAAAGATACATTGTATACAAATACGTGTCTAATTGTAAGAAAAAAAAAGAACAGGATAGTATGTGATTTTTAAAACGATGTATCAAAGGAATGATGCTGAAACATGCGTGCTAAGCATGTACGAGCATGCATACGTGCTATGCATATGAACATACATCTCGCAGAAGAGATGAATGAAAGGATAAAATGTACCGTAAATAAAAAAAGATTTTAATGCTGTGTTTAAGGCGTATAAATCACGTAAAGCGCTAAATTGAATGCCTAGTTGCCTCTATGTCAGTTTTTGCTATTAAGGTGTGTACCTGATCCAACTACGCCCGCTGAATAAAAGAGCGTGCGTGTGCCGTCATTAGTAATCTATACGTTTCCACCGTAGTGTCTTTCATCTCACAGACTGTTTCTTCGATCAACGACTTGTCAGAATGACATTGCGAGTTATTTCGATAGTTGCCTATAGCAAAGTTGCCTCATTTTTTTCAACCATCGCCCCAGCTTAGTTACGGATGTACGCGAACGCGACCCTTTCTGCTTTAACAATAAAAAGATACCTCCGAGAAAAATTACGATATTCCCGTTACTCGATCGGGCACCAATCGTGCCAGTAGCTGCTCTTTGCGGTTACCGTGACTTTTAAAATAGTTTTTGTTTCGACTACGGTCGCTCCCAGATAGAAGACCAATCTACCTGTTTGGTCACAAATCTATTACATTTGTGGAATGTGACAAGGAGACTTAAATCATTGCAATAAGAAAATTTTTATTTTTGCATAATGACTGTGCTTTCCAAATTCCGTGTTATATTTTAAAAAATCATATGCTTTTGAAATTGTTGTATAAACTAGTTTTATATCTCAATAAATAAGAGATTATTTATATATTTTAATGATTTTTTTTTAATAATAATTATTTTATGCTTGTACATATTTATAAGAAATAGTGATCCAAGCCATAAACAAGTTAGAAAAAAATGAATCTTTAAGAAATGCATCAAAAAGTCAAACAAATTTAATTACGAAAGCATTAATTTTTGGAATAAAAAAAATAGCAGACTAAAAATAGCAGATGCAAGAACCGAATATTTTATTACTGTTTTTAAATGTTTTAGTTATTTTAAGTTACATGCGCATCCGAGTTAAATTAATGTATTAATAATTACGGACATATAAATAATCTGTTTCACTGACTTTCACTAGGAAGATGTCAACTGGCAATACGTGAAAGATTCCTCGTTAAGATTTGGTGCGGAAGAAATTGGACATGTCATATAATATCGTACAATCTCGGTTTAAGTAATTTCCGCACATTGCGATCTCTCGATTTTCATACGCAAATCTGAACATGAAAGTCGTTACGTTATTAACTTCTTACTTATCTAATATCAACGGTGATTTATTGGTTAACTAAATGCTCACCTTTCTTTAGAATCTCTCCCGCCTTCATCGTACTATCGTTGTTTACGACAAACTCATGTCACATAGTAAACTCTTACGCAGTCGTTGTTTTGTCAGATAACAAATATTTGATCTTTTTTTGTGCAATTCGTATTAATTACTTACAATGCTAATAATGCTTTCTACTGAAAACATTGAGCATCTTTTTTCATAACGCAGAAATGCACTTTACTCGACACATTTTATTTTAGATCATTCAGAATAAATTTATATCTAATAAATATACAGTTAAATGTAACTACGTCCTTTCTCTTAAATTTATATAAAATTAGAATAATAAAAGTTAATCACAATATATAAAATGAAACTGATTTACATGAAAATGATATATAATCTGTTAAAATATGAAGCATGATTTTTTTCACTAAGCAAGTTTATTTGCATAGAATATGGCAACGATTAGCAAAACTTTAAGATACTATCTGTAAGATACAATGTATCGCTAATCAGGAAATAAAGCAGAACTTTTGTCTGGCCAACGATTTCACTTTAGTTTCGAGAAAACTATTGCGCAGACAATGGACATGTTTTGCATTAGTAGTTTATACAGTTTCACGTACGCGTGTATCCACAAGACTACAACCTAGCTCAAACGAACATATGACTATAGAACTTGCGCACGCGAAAGTCGGCGAAAGATGCTGATTGCTTGATAATTCGCTGCCGATTAACGAACCGTGCTGATGGATTTGTTAATTAATGCAGAATTGTTGAGTATTGCGAGGCGCAGGTTGGCTGACTTACTGCCCTGTGATATCGATCGCGATTTACAATATACAAGTACCCGTATATCTCGCCGAAGAAATTTTTCAAGCATCTCACGCGGGGAAAGTTCTGTGTAATTACACAGTTCGCTGGGACGTCCGGAAATGTTTTTCGCTTAAGTCGGACAAGCAACGAAACAACTCGTGCTTTAATCTCGTCCATTTTCTTAGGTCTGATGATGGAATCGGAGAAGAAAATCTTTGAGATGATGAACAAGAAGGCGGCCATGTCCAAGTATTGGATGCCGTTGGTTTGGGCGACCAATATCATCAACAGGGCAAGAAAGGAAGCCCTGATCACGAGCGATCACGTAGTACAAACCCTCCTTGTCGAGCTCAGCGACATCCGGAAGAGGCTTGGTGCATTGATTGGTTACGATACTGTCTGTGTTCCTCTAGTCTACACTCAGGTAAATATTTTCACGTGAAATCGAAAAGCATTATCATCAAATGCATCAGTTATATGTTTTTTAGAATTTTTTATTTTAATAATTCTCGCGAAATTGAAATTGGAATTATAACCATTCATATAAAACAGATGTTGAATTAAATAAATTAACAAACCGTTGGATATCTAACTTGATTGATTGATAAAATGTATTAAAATAACAAATACGGAGGTATAAATCTGCAAGGCAACAATTCATTACAAGTATAAATCTGTTGTCGTATAAATCCTGATAATATTACAAGAATAACGAAATTCTAACAATCCGTTTTGTTCATACTACGTTTTTCACATGCAAAAAAGAGAAAAGACAATATTTCTTTTGTACATTGCTTTTCTGTTCATTCCTTTTTATATTGGCGCCGTGGAAAAATTACATGTCGATAGTATCGCTCATCATTGGCAGATGTCGAATATGTTACGTGAATGTCTTCATCGTTCTCTAGTGATCGTATCATTATCATGCTTTAAGCGCCAGGAGTGTGACGCATTATTATGTAATTCTTCGTCAACTGTATCCAATACATTATTTACATTTTACCTCCAATGTGTGACATTAAATAGATAAATAGAAAAGTCTATCGCTGCTGCTAAATATTGACTATAAATATTTCCAACATTATTTAAAGCAAGTTGCTTCAGCAATGTACGTTAATTAAGCATATTACTATATTTTTACTGGATATAAATATTAATATACATATGTATAATTGATTTTTAATAACATAGAAGTTTAATCGTTAAAATTGATTATCGTACAAAACTTGAGTTGTTTACGCAAATAACATTTATTAACCAATTATAATTGCTCGGAGAAACATGACTCTTAAAAATTTTTCTAATTTACTTATCGTTAATATGTGCGCGCCAAACCATTGGCGTTAATTACGCATTATTATTAATCTTTTTATTTGTAAACTTTCTTTTCTATTTAGCATTTAATACATTTAAATATGTTGTGACAAGTGTAAAGTGAAATTTCTACCCGAAAGATGTATTTCACATTGCAATTAGCAATCATGTATGCGTTATGCAATTGTAATTGCTCATCAACCAATTCCCTTAATAATCCAGTGCTAAAGCTATTTTCAAGAAATTAAAGACTACATTTCGCAAATCTGGACGAACGTGATGCAACGAGAAGTCGTGCGAAATTCTTGTGTTATAGAATGTAGTTTGTATTAACTTTCACAGATTTCTAAATGCTTTTTTTATTCATTTGTTTTATTATTATTAGCAATTATGCTCATTAATATCTAAATCTAAAATATGTAAAATACATTTAAATAGAATATATCTAAATATACTTTATCATATATGCATATACATATAATAAAATAAATAAGAATAGTAAAATAGAAATTTGATTTATTAAAAAAAAGACAATCAACGTTTAATATTTAAAATCATCAATCAAGATTATTATTAATTTGGGAAAAGCTAGCAAAGCAATGATGCATTTTATATATATATATATAATTTTTTTAAGCATAAATCACAATATAAATCTCTTTCAAGGCGATAATGCAATTCGACATACTCCGTGAAATCGCAAGATGATTACGCGTAACGACCGTAGAGTATTCACCGCGTAATGATATGTCCGTCGAAGATTAATACCCGTTTTGGATACTCGCTGTTATTGCATTCGCCTGCATTTACATTGCAAACGTTTTTATCTATCCTTGTAACAAACGATTTTAAGATGCTGTCTTATCACGATATATCATGTGTGTATCACGATGAAAATATCTAATCCAAATCTCAGATAGTTATCCCCATTTTCGATTATATAATATATGCTAAATAATATTTATTTTTTTATTTTATATATATTTATATTTATAGTAATTGTATAATATAAATATTTTTTAAAATTGTATTTTTTAAAATAACTTTCAGGCGATTGTGAAACTTGATTCGATTAAAATCTAACTTTAAAGAAGTATGTAATTATAGCATTTTATTTTAATGTAAGATATTAATGCATGGTTCTTAAAGGAATATACCAAGTTATTATATGTTATTATAGCTGACATATATATGTACTGTAATACATATATATTACAGTAAATTTAATTAAAAGGAATATTCCTTTGGGAATTCAGCTTTAACCAATGGATGCAGCGCGGATAATGAAACGTGCATGAAACACAAAGAATAAACACGATACACGTTGCATGGTCAAGGTCTACAAGAGAGTTGAACAGTAATTTTTCTGCGATACGTCACGCCTTCGGGCATGATTTCGCGTTACAGCCAAGAAGAACTCTTTCGAATCTGAAGTCCCGAAATGTTCAAAGTCCACATGCAAAACTATCTGTTATCCTTTTTATGCACAAGTCATGCTATATTTTCGCATAAACTACCGTTTCCTGGTAACCTTCAATGAGAAAAGCGGCGCTCACGAAACGACCTTGATATTCATTCATTAAACCTGTTTGCTTGTACTTACACGACATACAGAAAAAGAAGCGACAAGACGAAGTCGAAGTTCGAGACTTCCGGCGGGAGTAATTTGCTGCCACGACTTTGCTTTACGTTTAAAGCAACTGCTCCAAATGAAATAAATTATATTATACGCTATCTTTTCTATTATGACGATATTTTTCTATTAAACAAACTTTTTCTTAAAAATTTGTATTTGCGCCACATTTTCTTCCAATAATAATATAATAAGAATTTTGTCATAAATTGTTTTTAATATATTTTCAGGTGGTAACGCTATCGCTATATGCCTACTTTTTTTCGGCTTTACTCGGCAGACAATTCGTCAAAAATTCCAATGGCACCGGAAAGTATGAGGAGCCGGACATGTATTTCCCGTTTTTCACCGCATTGCAGGTGATTAAAATGATACGATACCATCTTCAAACACTGATTATAGAATGTTGCGTAGGAGTTTTCTTGCATAATGTTGAAGACTTTTTATAAAACTGACGTATATTCTTGCAGTTTTGTTTTTACATCGGATGGCTGAAAGTCGCAGAGGTGCTGATTAATCCGTTCGGCGAAGATGACGATGACATCGAGCTAAATTGGTTAATAGACAGACATATCAAGGTACATATGAGAGTAAGAAAGACAATTATAAAAGAAATACAGTGTTTTAAGAACTTCACAAAACATTGTTATTTATAAATATTTTCTTATACATAGAAGAATGTATATTAAAGTAAAGTATTTGCACACGGAGATACGTTTTTTGTTATATATTTTTCTTTAGTTGTATGTTAATGTATTTTTTTCTCATTGTGTCATCGCGCGTTATCATATAATAGGCAGGTTACATGATCGTTGATGAGATGCACGAAGAACATCCGGAGCTCTTGAAAGATCAATACTGGGACGAAGTTGTGCCCAAGGACTTGCCATACACAGTCGCCAGCGAGCAATATAGAAAAGAAGAGCCGAAAGGTTCTGCGGAGCATTATAAAGTAAAAGAGAGCGATGCTCTTTACGCAAACGTTACGCTGGGTACACAGATTCATAATCACGGTCAGCATCGTAAAGCTCATCAAGATGATATGTATGCCGATTACGTAAGTGAATTCTTTACAAGCGTGATAAGAGAATAATTTCATTTAAATTTTAACTGACGCTCTCTTATACAATCATAGATTTACCGATAAAATGCCTAAATTAGGATCTTATTGTCAATCTTTTTTGTCGAGTTATATGAATTCATTTTCTGCCATAATTTTGTGATGCTTTCGATATTAAATTTCGCATGTTCTTCAGGAGAGCGTGGACACTCCGTTGGTAGAACGGAAGAAGAATGGCTGGTTCCAACGGCAGATCACCCGAGTGGGTTCGGTACGTAGTTCCTCGACTACATATAGCAGCGGTGGTGGTTTCTTTAACCGAAACCGTCACAACAGCGTGTACAGCAGCCCTGAGACCGGCGGTCTCCCGCAAACGAACAATCCCAATTTCAAAATTTCGCTCTACGATCGTTTCGTCGGACGAAAGAGCGTTCGGAGTCAGCGCATGGGTCGCCAAGGTACGTAATTACATTGATAGTTAATATGTTAGCTATCAATCACATTTAATCTGTCTTATGTTATGCATATATATTTGTCCCAATAAAATTTATAAAATTAATACAATGCCTCATATGTGTTTTATATTTAGAATGCATTGACAAATAGTTTTTTATCTTATTTTCATAATATTTCCACAACATTATGGAATATTCTTTGTTTTAGTAACATGCTTTCGAAGAAGTTTCGCGTTTCCGAGAATTGGGCGTTTCCAATCAAAGATTTTCCTCTGAGTCATAAACTCGCCTTGAAAGAAAGTTTCAAAGAATCACAAGCTTTTCCTTTATTGTTATATTGCACATAGGTACGCGCAAGATTGCGCAATGTTTGATCTTGCGTGACCTCTGCAATTTCCGCGGTTATTTCTCGCATCCAACGAGAAAACTCTCTAAAGTCCTTGTATTTCTTTCTTTTATTTTTTTCCTCCTCGCAAGGAGAAAGACAGTATCGCAAAAGTATCATATCCGCGTAATTATATTCTCGTCAGTGTAACTTGCTTCCTGGCGCCAAAGCAATGGTCTAAAACTCATTTTCACGCTCGCTCAACATGGTCTTCAACTGAGAACTGTTACAGTCGTTAGTTTAATCGGCAATATCATTACGTTTTTTTTTTTTACATGCGTCCTCGGAATGATCCCGATTCCGAAACCAGCCGACCAAGTCAGCATCGCTCTAACAGTCATCACGATTCTTTTCTAATTGCAGGTACTATGACGAAGCTGAACTCGGTGCCGGTATCCCTGAAGAACAGGCCGCGCATACCAACTCCGGATGTGACGAAAGAGGTGATCGACCGTGAACAGAGGTTGGCTCTGTCCGCTGCCAATGCGGCGAACATCGGCGCAGGTGTGGTGGGCGTGATACCAGCGAATGGTCACTATCCAACTGACCTGTCGGTGGTAGTATTGTCACCGATACAGGAAACTGAAAGCACGCCCGCATCAGGGAAATCCGGAGCGGCGGCCTTGGCGCAGGCCGTACTCTCGCCGACGTTGACCAGTGCCGGTCTAATGACACCGGTAACTTTGACACCGGTCACCATGAGCCAACTAACGCAATTGGGCCTGATGACGACGGCGACAACAACGATGCCGCATGTTAACAATCAGGGCAACATCGTCCAGGCGACATTGACGGAAGTCACAAGTAGCGAAGAGGAAGGTAGCGGAAGCGGTAGCAGTAGAAGCGGAAGTATTGCCGGACAGGAAGATCGCTCGACGCCGTTGATCGACAACAACAACAGCCCGATGGGCAGCAACGGTAGCTCGCCCATTTTCGACGGCTACAACGATCGCTCGCCAATCTTGATGAGACCCGAGAAACTGGGCTACGTGGTCACCACCGCTATGCCCGGAACTCAAGCTAGTAGGACGATGGCGATGGACGCGCGTGGTAGACGATCGGCCTCGCTGCCCGGTCCGCCAGTACCACCGGCGCAGCCAGATCGAGACGACAGAAGCATGTCGTTGCCGCAATCTCCAGGATTGCAGCCGAGAGAAATTCGCATAACCTCCGTGTCGAGCAGACAAGACGGTCTTACCGCGTCCAATAATCAAAGTATTCGACCGAGGACCAACAGTTTCGGTCATGATCTCTCCAGGTCCAATCAAAGGGTCCAGGATGCGTCGAGAAAAATCAGTAGCGCCTCGTGCACAAATGCGTCGCTTTCGAGCAGCATAGGCACGGCATCAACATCGTCTACGAATATATCCACCACGACCACCGTCGCTGGTAGCAAGAGAGGCGAAGTTTACGTTTGATGGAAGAAATCAATAACGCGGATTCAATTTATTAATGGGAATACATCTTGTTGACATTTCCTGAGATTCATCTTTGTCCTTTATTATGATGCACTATATGTGGATCTATTCATTCCTTGATCGTCTAGAATTTTTATCGGCGGAAATTACTAGTGTCTAAATTCTTAAAAAGATATCTCATTTCCATTATAAACTCTTCTAAATCACAACATATAGAGCGCGAGACGTAAAAATTTCTATTTTATCTTATGATTTCTTGTTTAGACTTTTTCTTTATTGTGAAACTTCATTCTCCTAATGAAATATAGATTTCTGGAACGACTTATTTCATTTATATTTTATATTCTTTCATATA
>JAJVSH010000062.1:1028925-1070869 GCA_021460005.1 Tetramorium alpestre | reverse complement strand
CTCTTCTGTCTTCTATAGTTTTATTATTTATGTTAATTTTGTTCTTTTTATGTATTTTTTTGAAATATTTTGTACTTAAGATGAAGAAATGTAACAAGATGTACCAAACGATTTATAAATTGATCGCATTTACAATGTTACATTTGTAGCGATCAATGAAGGGGAATTAATAGTAATTTTGCCATTATGTTGTAAATAGTAATTTATACATTAAAGATTCTATATGACGATCAATCTTATAGGAGAATATATTTAAAATATATATTTTATATGTATAATTATTAAATTCTCTCTCTCTCTCTCTCTTTAAGATGAAGAAATGTAACAAGATGTACCAAACGATTTATAAATTGATCGCATTTACAATGTTACATTTGTAGCGATCAATGAAGGGGAATTAATAGTAATTTTGCCATTATGTTGTAAATAGTAATTTATACATTAAAGATTCTATATGACGATCAATCTTATAGGAGAATATATTTAAAATATATATTTTATATGTATAATTATTAAATTCTCTCTCTCTCTCTCTCTCTCTCTCTCTCTCTCTCTTTTGAACAGAGTGTGAAACAATTGATTCTCTTGAAATACGTGGAAAGAATCAAATAGTTTATTGTCAATCGATTATCGATTATTTACACTCGCAACGAAAGAAAGTTATAATAATTGAAGCGAAATATAATTTAATAGGGAACATCGGAAATATTTTTATATCGTCGTGCAATAATACTGTAAGAAACTGTTAATCAATTAATATTAAAATGCACACTGTTGTTACACTAGTTAAATTGTAATTTTCACTTATATAATATAATTTCGTTACAAATTCATTTGTTCATATACGTCATGATATTGTGATACCCTTTTTTATAGATATCTAATACGACATTTTATAAGATATCTGTAACGTTATGGTAATCGTGGATTAATAATGCTGAGAGAAATCAAATCTATTAGTCATGTAATATTCATATGCTTTGTACATAGCTCTTTTCGTGATATCATGCTCTTTTTTCCATTATTTTATTAAAAATTTCCTATAATTGCCATAAATTTTATTGGTGCAAAGTATTGTTCGTTCTTTATGTCGAACATCTGATGGCGTACGCATTCGTATACATACATACATACATCAACATTTGATTTGATTTTTGCATATAATTAATAATATTATTAAAATATTTATCAAGAATTTTGTAGTGATTGTGTAGTACTACAATAGTTTTTGATATTTCTTACGATATTTCTTTAATATTCCATTATTTTTAATTTTATTTAATGATGATCGATAAGTTAAACTGATTAATTACATAAAATACAAGTAATATTGATAGTATGACTATAATGGAATAGTAGAAATAATAATATTTTATAATTTAAACAATAAAATTGTTTAAATTATAAAATATTTTAATATTACTATCATGCTTAATTGATGGGGAACACTTTTTGTTTGTACATCTCGATGATTAATGTGCGCTACGGCTCAAGACATTTTTAATAGATGTTTATAATTATTGCCTTTTGTTATTATATACTAGTGCAATTGCATCGACAAAAGTATCGTAATCTCGTCGAATTACGAGCCTATGTACATAATATTATAATTATTAAGTTAACATTTTTATCGAATTATAATAAATATGCTCAATTTTAATGTGCGCGCAAATCTAATCCGTAAACAATATACTACATATATTGCAAACAATTATTATTGAATATTATCACACAATATGTATAAGTATTTTTTTCTCAATTTTATGAAGAAAACAGTAATATTTTCATGCATTCTTATAATAAATTAATTGAATGAAATTTTATAGAATTGGTACATGTATCAAAAATGTTAGTCGAAATTGCAACCTAGTAAACTCTTATATATCCTTTTGTTGTATGAAATTAGTATTAAATATTAATACATGTCCACAAATATTTCTGTAACACTTGATCTTTAGTTAATCAAAAGCAACATCTTAATGTTTATAATTTTTAATTTGTTTTGTAAATTATAAGTTTGGTTCTAAGAGATTAAATTGATGCATAAATTAAGTGGTTTCATACATCGTATATTGTACTTTGATTATAAAAATTATTATTACACATGTAACATTANTAAAACAGAACGTAAATACATATACATATACATGTATATGTATTTATAGTTTATATTATAACAGTAACATATTAATTATGTATTATATAATAGCCAATTTATACATATGTATATCGGTCTGTGATGAACAGAAGAGAATAGGAAAAATACTACGTGCCCAATATTAATTCTTATTTATAATATTGTTAAATATAATTAGCAATTATAATAGAATAGTTAGAGCGATTTCTTTGTGCAATGATTTATTTTTAACTCCCTACATTTCGCGATATAATGTAAGGAAGAAGTATCTGATATTTTATAGATATTTAATTTAGAATATTTGTATATACATATAATTGTATTTTTTTCTCTTTTTTTTTTTCTCTTTCTCTTTTGTTACCTCTCGTAAACGTCTAATTATCATGAACAATCCGAGCTACATAAGCGACTTAGTCTAAGTTTTTCGGTGTCCATAATTAGTTATACTAGTAATGTTTCATATTATCCCTTATTATCTATGTTGAAATAAATACTTTAAAAGAATATATTTATAGCAAACGTCATTTAATTTTTTATTTTCCTGTAAACAGCCAAAATCATTCGCAAATTATTATATATAATACGGCAAATAATTCTTAATTATTACATTTAAACTTTGTTGATATAATTCTTAACAAGAAAATTTATAGTAATAAAAAAGAAAAACCTTGTAATAAATATTAAATATTAAATATACCTATTTAAAACTAAANATTATTAAGTTTGTTAAATTTATTAAGTTTTTACATGGCATAGGAAATTTTTTTTAAATTAAATGATAACGTTTGTTTGAGAAAATTCGTCATAAAACTTGTCATATTTTGTTTATTGTTTTACTTGTTTTATTTTAAAAAAGTATCTTTTAATAATAATTTTAATATATGTTAGAAGTATAAGTTTCAGAAATTTTTAAAGATATAATTAGAAAAATCGGCAATTAAAAAAGTTAAATGATTAAAAGAGGATAGAATGTTTTATTAAAGAAATATATAGAAGTAATAAATTAATATCATAAAAATATAAAATTATAAAAATATACTGTGTTAATTAACATTATCTACAATAGGTAAGTATCTATTTAATTTTCATATATTAAGCTTAATTGAATTTACGATAGGTTGAGCATAAAGTAATATTTGAGTGTATTATACACATAAAATCTTTTGGCAAAATTTCTTTTATTTAAGAATTGGACACAGTTCTGTAATGAAGAACCATCTCGAAAATTTCATTTTTTCACTAAAACGAATTTCGTGAAACATTAAAAATAAAATTTTGTTTTAATATTTTATGTGGATAGAATTCTAAAAATGCATATAACACATGTAATTATATTTAAGGAAAATTATATTCAGTTATTATACATGAAATAATGCAAAATTTTGTTTTTAATGTTTTGCAAAATTTATTCTAGAAAAAAAAAAGGTTTTGCAGTTAGTTTTGTTGTTTTCTTATCGTCTAATAAAATCCAACTTTTATTAAGAAACAGAATTATACAATACATTATATATTGAGCACTTCTCTGTGGAGTAATCTTTTTTTAATAAATTTTTAAATTTGTTTTTAATAAATATTATCTAACTTGCTATTATTTCTTTTACCTAAGCATTATCAGACAATATACTGTTGAATTCAATATAGAAGATAAAAAAATATTTCTAAGAAGCTTACATTTTCTAAAGACTTCAACAACATATTTACTTCCACATATACATATATATACACAATTCATTTATTTCTATAACAAAATAAGTACCAACGGCCATTATCGTGCTAATTTACTTTCAGAGTCACGAAGGTATACGTTGTATCTACATACCTCCCATCATCAAGCGGTGTAATAATAAATCATTATGCATTTTACGGATTATCAGGTAGACCGCAGTTGCTTACGTGATGACTGCGAGACGGTGTCTTATCAGCAACAGCATGCGTTTGCACTCAGCAATAGCGAGCAGTCTGTGCCTTTATGGATCCACTTCTCTGATGTGCTGTCGTATACTCCATTCTTCCTTTAGTCTTCTCTTCGTACACGATTTCTGCCTCCATTCTCCATTGCCTCCTGAATGATCTAATTGCCACCACTACGCGACTATATGCGAACACACGTCGAATTGTGTTTGTCCACAAGAGCAGCCTCACATCGAAGGATAGTCGACGAACTGGATTCGAGATCCGGTTGGCCCTCGTCAGCGCTTCGAGCAACATTGTAGGATTTTAATGAAGATTGACTGTTTTGATAAAGATAATGATGCAGGTAATAACAACGTCGGTATACAGGTGCGGCGCCGGAGATGCATCGATACGGATCGGTATCGCGTGCAAACGTAACGAATGCGGTCATACCATGTCATAACGACCGAATGCTCGTAATGAAATCCCATAACCGAAAGATCGAGCAGTAATGTTTAGTTAAGAGTAATAACATTTACGAGTGACATCGAGGTGTCAAGGCTATCGTGCACGTCGTGACGGAAGTGAAGATATAGAACGTGAAAAACCATCTGCTTTAACAATTAAAATTTACTAAATTTACTCAATTATGATTATTAATAAAGAATATTTTTATGAAATATGACAACTGTAAATTAGTAAATTTAATTTACAAATTATTGTACAATATATCAATATTTTGTCAATATATACACAAATTTATAAAAATTATTAATTTTTAGAAGATTACTAACATTACAATAAACAACATAACATTTAGAAGATTAATCATTAATTTCAATTTTAGTTTTTTTCGACTTATAAAAAACAGTCCGATGAGGCAATCGTCCGAAGGCTCGCCAATTTAAAAGTGATGGTCTCAGTAAACCAAATTCGTGTCACCGCGTCCTTTGTGCGTGGGACGGCTGCAGCCATTGGTTCCGCAATTTACGATTACCGTGCTGCTTCGGCAAGCTCAGAATGTCATCGAAACGCTTCACAAACGAGTGGGTGTATCGAAGAAAACAGAATAACGTGAGCTTTAAAGCTTACAACTCGCCGTCTCTTGCGAATGTAAGCGGGCAAATGTCAATGATGATTCCTCATCAATGACGTGTCAAAATAAGCAAAACGGCGAGGGGCTATTAGGCAATAAAGATAATCTTATCATTATGACATAGACATTTATATACTCTGGCAAGATATACAACCGGAAGTTTTACGGCGCGCGCGCGGCGCGCTGCACGCGTGACTTAATCTCGTGGCAGAAGTTAGGAGCCGCCGGGTTCTCACGCGGATACTCCCCACAGCTATCGCTATAGTTTACGCAAGCTCGTGCGATTGCCGTCGAATAAATCATTTCCCTTCGACATAAGCGGTCGATAATCTGACGTTTCCTTCGAGATTACCGGTGCGCGGTTTCAATTACAATGCCGGAGAGTCGCTTTCACGGGGACCCTCGCGCAGAAACGGTCGTTGCCGAGACAAGCCGGTTTTCCGAATTCGACGCTGATGGCGCAAAGATCATCGTATTGGCGGAGGTCATCGTATAACGAACAACTTTAGTGCCGGCGGAGTGATCCCAGCGAATCTCGAGGCCACGGCGGAAACGATGGAATCAGCTCATGGCCGGTTTTTTCAGGCGTAATGTCAGTAGTTAGCGACGACTACGGTTAGGGGCTGTTCTGCGGTTTCGTGGCCGGTGACGGTAGGCGTGGGAATAGTAGAAACTGCGAGCGCACGCTTCCACGTGCACCCCACCCAGCGCCTCATCCGGAGAGCGGTTGATTTATTTCAGGTCGGTCTGGAGCGTGATCGCCCCTCCAGAAGATCGCCGTGCGATCGCTCGTGGCACGATCAACGCCCACGACATATCGGCGCCGATTCTCGCCAGACGCGGTTCCAATTTCCTACGCCGCCGCGCCGCGCGATACACACCTGGAATGTCTCGCGCGCCACACGTGATGTGTGCCGGCGCGAAAAATGCGGAGAAATGGTACATCGCGATATGAGAGGAAATGAACGGGGGGCGAAAAGTGTATCGGCATAGATCTATCGCCTTCGCCTATCGTTCCCGATCACGGATACCCTCTTTCGCCATATTTACTTGCTTTGAAAGATTGACTGGCCTATGATCTAGCGCCTACACTTGAATCGCTTAGATCAGCGGCTAACAAGACCGTGGTGTTTCCGGCTATCGACTTTTGTGTTCACAGCTCCGACCTCCCACGTGCACCGGCCGATCCAGCAGTGTGCAAACGATTGCTTTTATTTGTCTCCGCGCCGGCCGCTATGCGAATGTAATGCGAATACACTGATCGACGGCGGCGCGATTGAAGTTTTATAGTCTTCGAGGCAAATGTGAAAGGGTCGGGCCCGAGATTCCGGGGATTATTCTCGTGTGACGAAATGACGGTAGAAGTAATCGGTCGCCGTCTGGCGGACAGGTAGCCGGAATAAATCCGTATCGTAACAGCTAACAATGAACGCATTTTAGCCGCATTATGATAACCCATAAACTATCCCGCTGCCCAATCCATCCCGTTTTTCAAGGGGTCCCTGGCACAAAACGTGACAAGACAAAACGTACATTCGCACAACAGCGTTTACAAACGTAACGTTTTTTCGAATTTGGTGATTATAGTTTTTTTCTGCGTTTACAACCGATTGTTTCAAATTTCTCTCTATTTATTGGATTGATTGATTGTCTTCAGTTAAACTAGAAAGTATCTGAAAATTGTTTGAATAAATCAGTGCTTTTAGTCAATATCTAATATTACATATGTATAATTTAAAAAATCTGAGAGCCAATTGATAATTAATGAAGACAATTCTTGTGTTTCAATATTATTCTGCAATTATTTTACATATTTTCACGTAAAATGTACGTAATAAATATCTTACACATCTTAAGTGGATGATTCAAATATTTTTATAAAACAAAGAAAAATAATTAAATTTGAAGAAAAACATTTTACGATTAATATAAGCAAAAATAGCTATTTCTTTTATATATCGTCAATTTTACTTAAATTCGCATTTGTACAACAAATATTTTTATTCTAATTATGATAGTAAGATATATTTTAGAATACTGAGAGCGTAATAAACGACTGATACATGTAGATTCTTTACGATTGCATGTCATCATAAGTTTACGAGGAGCACCTACAATCTTACAGATCCGGCGTGCCAGCTCGTACATACAGTCGCGCCTGCAGTCGCGACGTGTTCGTTTGATTCACGACACTCCGGAAGTAAAGTGATACGAAACACGTCGTGACACTAGACAGTCGTCGTCGCCGTGGCTCCTATAAAGATCCATAAATCACTGCCAACAAAGCGATTGTTCACCCGTATTCGAATATTATACCCTTCCCCCACGATCTTTGTATGAGGAGCGTTGGAGGGTTACGGAGACCGTGGCATCTCATTCCTTTATTAGTGACACGTCCACTCCCTTTCGTTATTCTGTTTCCCTATTCAATTCCTGCTGCATGCATTACGAGAACGCAATTCACCGCGCGCGTTCGATCCTGCCCTTCGAGAAACCTGATAGGGCACGACGTGTCCGATTCGGTGACCGTTGTTGCGACCACGTGCGGAGCAAATCTTACCTTACCCACGGACCAACGCAACATTATGGCGAAAGACGCGTTATGTCATGCTACTTTTAAATCATAGTGATAGAAACACATCTCCCCGCGTGCTATTTCCGCCTGTAAAATGTACAACCGTTGCCGTACTCCGACAGCGAACATTCGCGCACAATGATACACGCAACGAAGACGTTGTAAGTGAATTTCTCGTAACTTATACGCATACATTCGAGCGGCATACAAGTATCCATCCCATTTCACGAAATAGTACGAAAATAAAATATTATTTTCATTTATTCAAAAATTGCATAATAAAAACGTTCTGTGTTCGGCTTTTAAAAGTCATTCTGAATGGCTCGTAAAAAAGAAAGATGCAAATAAGTAATAGCCTATTAAAGCTGTAGTTACCTTAAAGAGTCATTTTTTTCATTATTTCTGCTAAAAAGAAAATTATAATGATAATGCGCGCTTGCAAGGAATCACTTCATCGTATAACTTATGACTTATGTAATGTCTTATGACAATTCGCATGAATGTGCGAAATCCGTCGTGGCAATCCAACCAACAACAAAGACGAGAAATAAGGTAGAAGCATATTTATATATGTAACGAAATCCAATAAACTGGCTGAAAACTCTGGGATCACTTTACATTATGTAATTGAGGCGCACTGAGCTTTTCTCTTACAGAGTTCGCCAAACGCAATTTCGCTAAATGCCGAGTAGACAGGATAGATTTTTTCGTACTCTACATCACCTGTAGATACGCATGTAAAAGGTATCGCGGATGTTATCGTTCAGACGCAGCCACCGCGACGAAACAACAGCGGAGCGATCTCTTGCGCACACTCTTTTCCTCCGTCCGGCTGGTCGACTGAATTAATTGTCCTAGTGCGATGCGATTGAGACTCCTTATTCGTGCGCACGTGCGTAGGAATATCCGCGTGCTGATTCGAATGATCCTGCAGCGACGTGTAATCAGCCAATCGACACGCATCGTGGCGTACGAATAGAATTGGATGTAGAAGGGTGCGATGTATCTCACGGCAAGTCTTATGAACAGTTCGTCGTTCCTTCCAAGGACTAGGTCGCCCAAGGTCAAATATTACTTAGATGCAGTGATGCGAAGATGTTAAACTCAGTGAAGTATTATTGGATTTCAATTATTAAGTCCTCAGCCCAAAATCTACAATTTTAAATTTAATAGCTTGAGAAAAAATATATTTACATACGTGTGTATTATAACTCTTTCTTACTTCAATTTGCTACGATTATAAAAAAATATATTTATACCAAGTTCGTTCGATAATTTGCTAATGCTTACTTGTAAAACCTTAAATAAAATTTAACAAACGGCGATTAATTTTTAGAATATTCAAAGTGACATTTTTTTCGTCTCCTTTCGTCTAACGTTTTAGCCCAATGGCTTTCGCTTACACGAAATTGCCACGACCATCGAGAACATGTAAGCACACCGGAATAAGAGGCTATATACGTCTACGGGGTGTCCTCGTGTGGAATGTATCCTGCTTTTGTGGCACCTGGTACTGCCGTAAGAGAAACAGGTTTTACAGATCCTTTTAAGCTTTTTACCAGTTACATCTATATTTTCCGCATTAAGGCCCGATGCAATCTGATAAATGACTTTAAGTATATTCAGAGATCCGAGATGCCGCTACGTCGTCGTTGCCACGGAATTCAGATAACCGATGCCGGTTCTCTATGCTATGGGATTTGTTCTATTCTATGAGCGCGTAGCTTTTTCCTTTGAATATACGAGACGTGGAATATACACATACTACAATTAAAATATCAATAATATACAATGTTAATAATACAAGTNGAATAATAATAATCTGGAACTAGTTCTTGTTCTTGAAATACGCTCAGGAAATTTTTTTATTAAAAAAGAGAGAAAGAGAGAATCATTTAACGCACATTTATAAATGTGCATGTTACGTCATGATGATCATAATCGAACTTTCGCGAGACACCGTGTATATTGCTCTCCCGCCCTGCCGCCCCCGCTATTTCAGCTCGAAGCAATATCGGGGGTGGTTGCACCGGCAACGGCCAGTTTGCTGGCGTTGTGCATTACGTTTATTAAACCAACCTTACCTTATGTTGTAACACACACAAACATATATACACACACACACACAAATATGTACACGCATATATGCACATGCAAGAAGAAACCGCGTGGAACCTTTAGCGATTACCTATATCAATACCGCGCGTCGTAAACGACAGCTTTTACATACGCAGACAAAGCAAAAACCTGTTGCAACGCACACTTACATCCGTCTTTTTAATGCGCATTCGCATATTATATCACGTGTCTTTGCTTATAAATTATAATCATCGATATAAATGACTGATGTTATCAGCTGGTCGTTAGCTTCTGCGAGTGCATTGAAAAAAGTATAAAATAAATGAAGAAAATAAAAAATTCACATTTGCACATAAGTAATCTACTGCGTTGCACCTTGTGTGTAACATTTTCAACCTGTTAGACTGCGCGCTCATGCATTGATTATAATGCCGCAACATTTGCATTTAGTGTCGTTATAATTATATTGTTTATATTTTTTCTAAATGTGTATAATTTCTACCATTTTAATTCAACCGCAATTTTATACACCATTTTTCAAGATAATTTGAGTTTTTGATATCTCTAGCATTAATCGATTTTATTGGCATTGACATTTTTCTCTTTCAGCTTACAAAATAAAATTGAACTGATAATTTAATTTTTGTTAAATGGTACTCCATTTACAATACAATAAAAAATTTTGAAATATAATACTATATTTCTATTTCATAATTATTACAATCTAATTTTTTCTCTCTCTTTGCATACAATATTGCTTTGTTCTCCTTTCCATTCTCTCTCTCTCTCTCTCTCTCTCTCTCTCTATTAAAATATAGAATAGTATTTTTCAAATAATCTAGCAAATACAGGAGATAAATTAAGAAATATGACAGAATACTAATTAAATATCTAATTAATATAACATTTAGCAATTATGTGTGGTGTCGCATCATCCATCACATGGATACAATTCTTGGAAGAGAATGGTAAAGGAAAATGAAAACATCATCTAAATAGTGAAAGAGTCGATCGTGAATACAGGCACGTGCGATCGGACGACGACATCGTCATCTGAGGATTATTGCAGCATCAATGGCGAAGACTACGCTGACGGATATTTATTTCGAAATCACATTCCCTTGAAATGACGCGCGAAGAGGCTTCTTCTCGTTGTGCCATCTAATGGCTCTTCCAAGTTATTTACCTGCACTTAAGCACGCAGTTGCCTCTCATGTGTCATTTCATGTGTTTTGTATAGAATTGCAGATGGTTGATCCAAATTAAAAATCACTTAGGTACTTTATCTATCAATGTATTGAAAGTTGTTCTCGAATAACTCCAGGCGTTCACGTGTGTTCATCATTTTTATAAAACTGCTACAACGAAAACAAGATTAAGCAAGAAATACTTTTATGCAATTGCCTTGAAAGATTTTGCTATTGAAGTCTTTTTTTCCCATTATTAAGAAAATAGCTATTATTATACAATGATTATTGCATCTAAATGTAACGAGCAGTTTTTGTTTCGCTGTAAAAAGTAAAATCCTCGTGTAAAGAAAGAGCCACTCGTATCTCAAATAAAGCGAAAGCATGCCAAAATTCCACGGACATAGCGGAACTAATAATACACGTCGCATAATGATTCTCGCCGCTGTTAATACGGCAGAGTAATTTGTCACGCGCTATTGATTGTTAATTATGCGAGCGGCCCGACGCGCTATGTGAATGGCAGTCGCACGATAAAGTCGCTACGATAGCGGAAAGATCGGCGAGAGGATCATGGCGTGTAAATCAAAAATAAATGGATCGCCTTATTGAATAATCCCATTTCACGCCTGGCTGAGCGTCGAAAATACGACTGATTACGACAGTTGTCAGTATTTTATCAGCGACTCCTGTTTCCTTCAAACTATCGTGTCTCGTAGACAACTAGTATTAACGGAATATGGCTGTGCGTGTCGTTTAACTTGTCTGCAGACGTAATGAAGATCAAATTTGCTTTAAGGAACTCGTCGATGCATACTCGACTATCTGGCACTGTCCGACTCTCTTCAACGAGAAATTTATCATACGATAATAAAATAGAGTCTATATGTAAAGAGACGCCAACACGCCGCGTAATATAAAAGCGCTTTCGATTTTTTCGCGAGGCGCCACACCTCATATGCCATCGCTCTTATCGATAAACACGATAAAAATAAATAGGTTTGCAAACGAGAATTCGCGGGAGCGATCTGCTGGCGCTTAACGCGGTAAACGCACCTCTAATTTACGCGCGTCCCTGTATTCTCGTTTATCCCTCGCGCGTTTTATATGCGTTATATATCACCGCGATTTATTTCCCAGGACGCAGAGAGAAGCGATCACGACTATCGCTTTTCTTCGAGAAGGCGCGGTGCACAACGCGGAGGTTTATACGATCGGAGAAAATTGTCACACCCACGACATAATGTCGAGAGAGGATACAAATTATCTTCGCTTCTACATCCATTCGAATTAGACCTCCTGACCTACATACTCCTTACCAGGCGCGTATTTTCGTATTGAAGAAAGACGCGAGGCGAGAGACCGCGAGAACGACGGAAGAGAATGACGGCGATGGCTTCTCTCGCAAATGCGACTTGAGAGATGGCGATCGTGAGCGCCTGGTCACGATATACTGGTAGCGTAAACGCGGTAGCTCCTTCATCTCTTTCGTCCGTCCGTCCGTCCTCTTTGTCTTTTTTTACTCATCGACACTTTCACGCCGACGATTCGTCCGCGATGGAAGTCGGCTTGGAAAGCGCAAGCAATCACTCGACTAATGCATGCCACATAGATTAAACTTCCCAGCAGTCGGAAAGTGGTCATTTATAGGTCCAATTAGCCGGTCTATCATGCCCCCTCCCCGCCGCGTACACTTACAAATCATAATTGGGTTATGAGTTTCTACACCTGCGTTCTTCGCGCGTGAAATGCTACGCTCGTGTAACAGCTGTAACACGATGTTGGTTACACTTGACATTACGCGTGCCGATTGCGGCTAATCTCGGATGACGTGTCCTCTTACTGCCTATTATTATTAAAGAAAAAAAATAAAAATATGAAGGTCATCGTGAGACTTTCAAATACCCTCGAATCGATCTTTTATACGAGTGAGAGGGACGGAGATAATGAATTGTAACTGTTCTGGGATCACGAGGCGTCAGTAGGAGGAAGCTTTTGCATCGTCACTGTGCTCGCTATTGACCGATACATATTTTCTCGGCCGTCTCTCGTGGCGAGAAACGCGAACGTAAAAATCCGAGCGAGGTTGGCGATGATCATCGATTTAAGTGCCCTGTCGTGTGTACACCAGGAGTGATTCTCGATGACAGCCGTTCTCATCCGATGGATATCTGGATGGATACAGTGGATGCATATACTGCTTTAATCGAACGGTTAATGAACCGCCGCTCGTTCGCCCATTGTCAGGCATGCACCACCAAGTGATCGATACGCGCTCTCCACGACTCCGCATAATTACGCCCGGTGATTCAATGGAGCAGAGCTAGAGCTGGCTCTCCGCTCGTATATGGACGATTCACTCTCGGACAAAAGCACCGCGCGACCCTTTTTAACCCGGGTCTTCTCTTTAGAAAACGCGCCATGCACTTGGTCTTACCTCCTCGCGTCCACGTCCTTTTGTAACAAAAAGTAAACGGAATCCGCTATTATAATGCTCGCGGAAATAATGACGTGCGGAGTGACGACATAATCATTGTGACGTTGAAACGACTAGATAACAAAAATATTATAATCGTTAAGAATCTCATAACTTTAACGATATTGGAGATAACGATATCTCTATTACCGACAATTACAGACAATTCTGTATTCTCATATATATTTGATAGTACATTTATATTTATTCAAATATAGATTTATTTCATTTATACATACATCACAATAGTATAGATTAATAATAAATCTTTATACAAATTAAATTATAACACGTTTTCGTAACTAATTTTTAACTGCTTAGTCAAATTCGATATAATAAATGTAAGTTCGATATAATATATATGTGTACGTCTTCTTTATGTGTATAAAGAAAAATTGACTTTGTCACAAAAATTTATAATTTGATACATTTATCGCTGATCGCACTGTGAGATTACAGATCCATACGTGTAGGTAACACACTCACAATGCATTATTATTCTCGCTATTATATTATTAGTATATAGTTATTCCGAGAGAGATAACCACAATTGGAATTTTGAGATACCGAGTTCGGTAATAACAGCGCGCTCTTACTTAATAGTACAGTACGTTGCCGTTTAACAAATGATCGTTTCTTTCTACGGCGATGCTACTTTGCGCGAAAAGGAGACCACTAAGTCCGACCCATCCCACATCGAGGCCTGCTAAGGCCCCGATTGCTATTTAGTTGATATTATCATCAAATAAGTAATTTCACCTGGCGAACCTTATATAGCCCAAGCTAGGCATCGCTCCGATCGGCGCTTCTATATACATATGCAATCACGATGATGATTTTTCGCGGCGATATTCGATATCGCTTCGTCTGTGCCGGGTAGTCGCGCGCGCGCGTTGCCCGATGAAAATAATACTGGATAACGATGTTTTCTTTCAATTTGTTCGCGTCCGATAGGCAACCGACCGCGGTGGAGCCGGGGCGTAATTGCATCCCCGGGGAGTGTACACTTCGCAGCGAACGAAGCGGGGCCCGGTAAAACAGCATCGAGAAATTCGTAGGCTCCATTATCCTCGTTCACGAGCACTACGCATTAAGTATCGTGCGCACAATCGCGAGCACGACCTTGCTCGTGACCATGACCCTTTCCCCGTGCACGCCGGATCCATCCGTGTGCAGCCCGAGTAGTTGGCCACACTCGCTGGCCCTGAGGATCGACTTGCAATGTGCTTGCAGTCTTGGGGGCTGTCGGCCGTTACTCATCCGTTTTCACCGTCGAATGCGTCCGCTCTCCCTTTGGTCGCCGCTTCTTGCTGCTCGTGCGCTTCGAGATTGGCAAGCAGTGCGCAACGAGGACACTGCGTATATCCTTAAAGATAGAGCTTTATTCACCAAAATTCACGAAAGAAACAGAAGCGAGGAAATTGTAATATGCATTATGTATCTGAAATGTTTTATCTGAAGATTGTGTGTGAAGCAATGTTTGTAAGTAAATCTATCAATGTAAATTTTTATTAATACATATAGTTTTCAATTTTCAATTGATTTAAGTAATGCATTAAATTTACGAAAAAATAACAATATATTTATTGTAATTAAACATATAGTTAATGTAAAATGATAGTAAAGAGCGAAACATATTTTCGAATTTCTCTCAATCGTATTTATATTCTTAAGAACATACATACATATACATACATATATGTATATAGAATAATTTACTGTCTATGTTCCAATTCATTCTGCTCTATGCGGAAATGCAATTTCGGTTTTATGGATGATTAACCAGACTAGATGATTCCATTCCCAAGATTACCGTGTTCAGACAGTTTCAATCATTTTCAATGCGCAATAGTGCGCATGCTGAGATAATGACAACAAACATAGATGAAAATGGAAACTGACTGTCATAAACCTGATATAGAAAACGTCAGCTCAAAATTAATTATTAGAAATCAATAATTCGTCTGTCAAATAAAAAAATTATTACTGCTCGATCTGTATATTATCATTTGGTAACGGATTGCAAAGAATATAAGTTCTTATTAATCACGAATGACAGTGAGATATTCCATATGCATTTTATGTTGCGTAAAAGTGCCATAACGCAGAGAAACCGTTTCAGCTACTAGCATAACTTACGATTCGATACTATTTGCCACTGCATTGTTGCCATTACGTTATTACCACGGGGCTAGTAATTACGCAGGTGCATCTCGCTGGATCACATCGAAAAGGAAAACGCGGGCGAGCGCGAGAGCGAAGAGATACGAGCCGACATAGCTCATCCGCCCAACGAATTATCGTTTCCGGCCCCTCGGTTGATATTATCATGATGCAAATTGTATATAAACCAGCCGTAAGTCTTCCACGTCATAATACAAAAGCGCAAAAATCAGATAAAACGTACAATGATTGATGTTGCGCACTCCCGTTCCTCCCGGAACGATCGGTTACAATAAATAACAATAATAAATAGACTCGATCCTTTTGAAATCAATGAGTAATCGAGGCAATTAATAAAGAACTGTTTTCTACGATTGTCTAAGGGTGCAAATCGCATTGTTCGATAATTATAAGTTTCCAGATGTATACAGATATATATACCAAATGGCGTCTAAAAATCCAAATTATAAAATAATATTCCATTATCAATATCTAATAAAACTGAAAAAGACATTTGGAGCAGTTAAAGGATCGGTACCTATCTCGACACTTCCGCGATATCTCTTAAACATTCTTTAGGATTCGACTCGAAAGAGTTGTGGCTTCAAATCGAGGAAGTCTAGGATGTGATCGGAGTAGTTGAGATCCAAGCTCGTTACCTGCGTTGTTGTTATTGTCGAGTCGACGTGATCATCAGGATACGTGGAGGATATAGAAACTCACGGTGGTATCTGGCGACTCTACGGCGACGGGTAGAGGACCGGAGAACAAGAAAGCCAATCCGAGGCGACTTGAACCCGAGATCGGTTAGGAGAGCCGGAGAGGAGAGAGAATACCGAGCAGTTTCTCTCGGCGCGCCGCACAGACCCTACGTGCTTTTATTACGTGGCCGTGACTCGATGTCTCGAACGAACTCACAGCCATTACGTTTCTTCTCCCCCTCCCCCCTCTCCCCTTGCTTTTTTTCATAATACTTCTCGGCTTAACGACGTCTCTCCAAATACGTAAGATGCAATTACTAACGAAGTGTACATTTCGGGGCGACCGAGACACGGCGATGCTGATTGTCAGTACGTTTGTTACGTCGTTGTTATTAACCCGCTTATGCGCGACGTGAGCGTGTCCGCGGCAAATGGATACGGCGCGAATTAAGACCTGCGGGAAGACAAGTCGTGCTATTAATTTCCCGTCCTCTAATCGCATGATTCGATCCTTTGCGAATATTCTTAATCGCACGGTGTATTCCCCTATCGCCGCCATTATATCGACAGGGTACTCGTAACCTCATTGTTATCACGAGAAGTGGGATCGAAACGTAGGAGGAGGAGGAGGAGGAGAGGAGAAGGAGGAGGAAGAAGAAGAAGAAGAAGAAGAAGAGGAAAAATAAAAGGAGGAGGAGGAAGAAAGCGAGCTCGGCTCGGGAGGCGCCCGTGAACGAACATTCGAGAGGAAGAAGAAGAGGGTAGCGTCTCTTCACAGGTGTCGCTTCAGAGCGCTACCACTGGAGGCCACATTTGCTCCTGGTACCGCGTACGCGAACGGTAAACCGGCGCTTCGACGCCGGTACTCGACTTCGACCGGCCAGTTGCGTCACTTCGGATCCTTGAGCGGGATCTCAGTTTGATTATACGGTGGTAATCGACGGGTATATTATAGTGGTGTGTATGAATTTCACATGAGAAAGAGAGAGAGAGAAAGAGAGAGACGACCACAAAGACTATGAAGAATCGGCGCGGAGTTCCCGCTCTTGAGCGGCAAGTGATGGACCGGTTGTTCGACTGACCGGAGGCACCGGTTTCAAGAAAAGTGCGTGAACTTGCCTTATTGAAAACATCGTGAATCATTTTCTATCACCATATGTTATGATATAAAATTGTGAACGTTGACTTTACGTCATCTTTATAATCTATTTTTAAATACGTTGAACAATTTATATAGAAATTGTGACAAAACAGTAATAGACTGACAGCTATGACGCATTTAGCGTGAACTTCAAGTGCATTAAACACAAAAAATTAAATAAGAATAATTATAAAAAGATACAATTTGTAAAAATGTTACAGTTTCCAAATAAATTTAGCATTTAGTTTCACAAAACGGTAAAAGACTCTTCTGTAACGCGAAAATTTAGACGGATTGAACGATGCTTGATTGGTTTCAAATTATTAAAAATTGATCTCAATCTATGGTTCATCGAAATCAGAAGCGAAGACGCGTCGGAGGCAAGGTAGCCTCAGTCCATCGTCGTTTGGCTGAAGTAACCAGTGGGACCAGCGAGGACCAGCTCAATACACACGTTCGCGAGGAACTTAGAGCGTGCATGCGTGCATACAACGGCCGTTATGTAATCGACGGCGTTGAGCGGCGCTCATAAACAATGTAAGGATCAGTTGTTTAACGGATAATCATTTTCCTTATTTACGATAATGACTTGAGCGTGCGGGCAGCATTTTCCCGTCGGACACGATATTCCCGACATCACTGAGAGAACCTAGGTTCTCGCTTCGCGTCTCAATTGAGCAGGCAGTACTGCATGCCCAGAAGGACCATTAAACGAATATAAATGTTGACGAAAGGGGTGCTCCAATATGATACTTTTTCGACAAGAGCGATGAATTGATTAGCATTCATATTCCCCGGTTAAACGGGGAGAGGATATTATCGCGAGCGGCGTTTTACTTTTCTTGGTGTAATCGGGCGTTTAATCGGATGAGACCATCGGCGATGTCGCGGGAAGCTTGACCGATCCGTTAGAGGTTAAAGGCTGCTACACACCGTCGTGCAGCTACGGTGCGCTTAAACTCACTACGTGTTGTGGTGCTAATGCGAATGCTTCTTCGCGCTCGGTGGTACGCACGATACCGCATGCGGCGCAGCGAATTCCGAGAGACCGTGGGGATCGCAGACCGTGGCAGAACAATCTCGGCATAGGCTTCCGACGTGGTCGGATCCAGGGTGCGACAGATATGGATGACGGTGTGCAGAACAGCCTACAGTCGGACCAGTGGTTGTCAACCATCGAGAAGGGGGAGAAACGCACGAGCTCCCTCGGCAGCGGTGCGTTGCGCTTCATTCGGACGCGCAGCAGCATTCGACGAGAACTCAAGCGACAATGCCATCGGTAAGGAATTTATAGAATTATCCAAATAAGAATATGTAGAATAGAATAGAATTATTTAATTATTATTTAATCAATAATACAAATCTATGGAAATTGTTTTTGAGAGCTACTGAAAGATTGTTAGTAACAACAAAAATATATATATATGTGACGGAAAGATTGTGACGGAATTATTCATTAACTTATATTGCAAAAATATTATTCGTCAATTCAAGTCCAGACCGTTTTTAACAATACTAAAGGTAATCACATGATTTGGCATAGAAAATATTTAAGAATTTTATATCGATTTTTACATATGTACTTTCAGTTACTTTGTATTTTTCAAATTCATTTTAGTGTCAATTCTTTTTAATTTAGTTCGTGAATGTTTCGTTGAAACGATTTTTTACAATGGAACTTGATTTACACTGATTACAACATAGATTTTACGATCAAAAATTTAATTTCAATTCGAAACATTTATCCTAATTTCATTTCAATAAAAATATCTCGATACAAACACTCTTGTGACTCTAAGCCCCCTTTTTCATCAAGTTTATAGAAAAACTAACTAATCATATATAATTTTTGTACTTTTTCGAATGACATGAGAATGATTATGTTCGACTATATGTTTAACATATCATGACAAGAGAGTGAAATATGTTTCATCCAAACAGGTGCTTAACGGATTTCGAATACCTAAGTCGTTAGACAGTTAGCCCATCAAGCTTGTTTTTACTATTCTATTCGCTCGTTATTTCTATTCGCTCCGGTACGTGCTTAACAGAAAACATTTCATATCGCCGTTTTTCTATGTGCATTGTTCCAAGCAGCAATAACTGTCACGATCTTGCTGGTTTCGTGACACGAATGAACGTGTTCTCCGTATTTTGTATCGCGTTTACTCTTCATGGTCGAGCTCTTGGGGCGTACGTGAGCGCCTGTGCGAACGAGCCTGGCTGGGACCGGCTTCGCGTTTCGGTCCTTTTGGGACCAACGTTGGCTGCCGGCTAAAAGGACCGCGGAGAACCGAGCACACGGCTCCGAGTCCGCCGTAACAGGAATGCTGAATGACTTGCGAGTCGTCACGCTGCCAGCAAGTTCGCTGGCGCGCGAAGGTCCGCGTATATAATCTCCGCGACTTTATCCGACTTTATACGTCGCATACGAATGCGCTAATACCGCCGATATTTCACTCGTCTACGCCGGGTATCGTTATAATTAATCGACACGCAGGAAACCTCTAACCGGGAGCGTCCCCTGAATGTAATTGGCGGCGTAGCATTCGCGGCAGTATGATTGACGATCGATGGTATCGTAAAGTATAATAAAAGATAACGCGCTACAAATGTCTTACATTGGTGGAAATGATAACGCTGTCAAAGCATATCACGTCGTACATACAATATATATACGTATATATAATATGATCAGCGTATATCATATTCGATTTATTCAAGCTTCATTAACGATATAAGCAATTAGATTATTTACAAATCCAAGTTGAATTTCCGCGTGCGATAAGGCTAATAGACCGATTATTACCCGGCAAGTCGCGCCGAGCGACCACGCTTGAAAACTGGTAGATGCCTTCGGTTGGAGGATGTTTCACTTGCGGAGATAATCCCGGGGACCTATTACACCCGGCGTCATCGCGTAATCTGCTAGCGGAAGGTCGGCGGATTCTCCGCATTATACCGACGGAATACCGTTTGATCGGCAAGCGGAGAATGAGCTGAGATGAACCAGGAAGCGGAGGCAATCTGCAGAATTCGCGGTCCTTGCGGTGCGTGAGAAGACTCCGCGCGATTAGTAATAGGCGTTCCGACGGAATCTGAGACACCGGTGGTCTCTTACGACCGGACAAGTTTATTCCATTCCGCAACAACGCGACGCTGACTTCGCTTACACTCCGACCAAGTAATTATCATTTACAATTCGGGAAACAATTTTATGATATTAATATCGAGACAAGTAATGGCTACAAGCATGCTATAAAAGACGCTTTTAATTAAAAGTATACGAGTTTGCAAAAAATTACAAATACATATCATTTTGACTAACGAGTTTGAACGTATCTAATACAGGCAATTCATCGCAATAATATCGCCAAATGCAAATTTAAACTTTTATGTATTTCGCTGTGCTTGTAGATAAAAATATCCTCTTCTTCCAATACCTGTTATCAAAAGGAGTTAATATATTATAATCGTTCGTGAAATTTACGTCGCTTTAACAAGCTATTCAGTGCCAAATATAAGAAGTAAAACTCGATATCGCGGACTAATCTAATGAAACCGAATGGGATTCTAACGCGTCCATGAATTCACGTCAGGAGACGTATCAAGTTATCCATTCGACGTCGTCACAGGGTCACGCGGCAGATGAAATTCTCGTATTCCGGATGTAATAAAGTGCCACCTCAGTAAGTTACGGGCGACATAAATTCTAGATTAGCTACAGGGGGTAACGGGTATAGTAACGCGCTATAGTATCGGGAGAAGCCTTCACCATTCTATTCCCTATACACTCGACTTCCCTCACATCCGTTTCACCTGTATGAGGGTACTACTTGCCGCGAGGTGGATGACTCCGGTCGTAGAAAGAGGAGCACCAGCGCCGCGCGTTTAAGGCAGGCCGGTCCGCGATCGAACGGAAAGAATTATCGCAATATATTCTGTCTTTTAAAGCCGGGAACGGCGGATCGGGCCGAAACGCCCGACTCGTTCGAGAGGCCCCCGTCGCGCATAATAAAGCGCGGAGGGCCACGGAGAGTCCGCTTTGGCCTCGGAGGTCCCAGCACGCACACGCGCACAGACGCACACGTACGGGCGGGAACATGTCGAGAATCCGCATGGACCAAACACTTCCGTGTTGTACGACTAATGAATCACCTTCGCTGGCTCCGAGCCCCCGAGCCCTTCCACCCTCCCCGATACTCCGCTTCTCATCCCTACGTATACGAGCCTTTCGATGCAGGTTTTCTCTCGCAATCAGGCTCCTCGCGCTCCGACCGTTTATCGGGCGTATTGGAATTCGCGATAAGGTCTGACCTTATCGACACTTCCCGACCGGCTTTCGACAACGCCAGACCCGATCGGCGAACTCACCTTCGCGCGTGATTATTAAGATTATTTGTTCTTTCGATAAAGTCTGCTGTCGTTACTTGCAAGGCTCCGAGATGCAGATCCTGCGCGCAGATACACGTAGGATAGCGACGGGCGAACAAGAAAATTTTACACGTGCACTCTGCGAACAAGCGGATTTTGCTAGCGACGATGCATTTGCCCGATTTAAACGGAGTATAAATATTTGCGCTTCTCGAATGACGCTATGCGTATCGGTAAATTTCACCGCTACGGCGATTTTTTTCCTCTCCCATCCGTGGTATTTATTGTTCAGTGTGTCACAAACACTCGTTATGATATCCTCCTGTACCGCCATATACAATGAATATATTTGTGCCGTAAGAGACGATTGAATGTTATCGTACTTTTTATCAATAACGTTCACACGACTAATTTTTCAACCGTACTTATAATAACCGAACGTATAATACGCGTGCGGCTAATTAGCGCTCGCGGTGTCATTAATTAAAGATGAAGAAATGAGTAAACCGTTATGCACGCGTTTATGCTCAATAATCTTGATAATTTAACGCATGAGTTTATAATACAATGTTTTAATTTAAGAGAATAACGAATTTATTTGCACACTTATTAATCGCATTTCCATGTTGCGTCAATTCCACATTTTTTTCTATATGCATCACGACTATGACGTTTTTTATAACTGCAATCAGTATTTTTGTAAGATTAAATAGGTATTTATGTCGTATTGTCTGAAAATAATGCATGCAGTGTACGTAATAATGCACTGTTAAATATTTTATGTATATAATGTAAAAGTATTGTTATAAATTTAAATATATTTATACTTTAATACGATTATAAATTTGCTTGAAATACACATAAAGTTTAGACAAGCTGATAATATTGAGCTCAGAAAATAGAATTTACATAATACGACAATTGAATAACCGATACCAGACAAAATAATAATGAACAAGATCAAATAGGCGAGGTCTACAATGCGTAACGACAATGCAGGTTGTTCGGGGCAAGTTCGATTCTTGTATCTAAATCTCAAATTCCGTGCACGGTTCACCGGAGTCGACCTTACTACCACGATCTCGAACCATTACTCATAAACATTACGTTCAGGTTCAGGTACCGATATTATCCGATGAAGGTTCATAAGACGTTTAGACGGTTTCTCGCGTCTAGCTATTCGTATTACCTTGTATACGTATCCATATGTATACACCAACACACATTGTGTCAATGATGCAGGCAATCGATAAGCAAGGATGTGCTTATGAAACTTGGCACCTCGTTATCCATCTTCGAGATCTCGAAAGGCACGAAAAATTCATAAACGGTGTGATATTGTCTATCGCGGGCTCTTATGTAATCAAGTTATAAATCCTCGCGAGAAGTCTTACACAGGTCTACACGACTAGCCATTTTCGTGACTTGACTACATATCCAGTTATAGACAGCAATAACAATACCAGGTGAAAAATCGCTAGTATCATATAATAATATATATCACAACAATTGTATTCGCTAGTTTATTATTTAATATTTTGTGAAATGTTGTCGCGATCCTGTTTTAATAACTTCAATATATCTATAATAATTGAAACAACACTTTATTTATAAATTTATGATTGCATCTAATCGTTATTATCAAAGATCATTGGTAACACAGTTTTATAAACTTTCTTCCTACGTTTCTATACTTCTTTTATAACAAAATTATCCACAATTATACAATGTCACATGCCATGAGAATATACGTGGCATTAGTCTCCTTTTTTTCCTACTGACTAATGAATTTGATATTATCTCGATAATTACAACTTATAGCAGTATGGAGCAGCGTATTCCTTTTTATATTGAAAATGTAATAAAATTATAATTTGCTATTTTGATTCGTAGATTTTTCAAAAAGCTTACAAAATAATATAGAATCGTTTGGAAGTTTTACTGAACCAAATCTTATTACCTATCTGATAATATCTGAAAAAAAAAAATTTCATCTTAAATATATTATTTTGTAAAGAGAAACGGAAAGAATCTTTTAATTACAATTCTCTAAAATATATTAATAAAACCTATATTATTAATTATTAAAGTAAAGTACTTATAATAAATGTTAATATAAATAATATTAAAAATATCTTAAATTCTTCTTTAAATCAAATTGTGAAAAATTGAAATTGTTATTATATAGAAAATTTAATTTGATGAAATTTTGCTTCTTGTAAAATGGAAATAATTTTACAAGATCATCACGTTTTGTATAATTACACGATTAATAATATTTTCTATTACTCATACGTGTGTAACTTCGTGACATTTGCACATTCCGCTCTGCGCAATTATGAAATAAACTACTCCATTATTGTCTAGTTGTCCAACTTGAAGAAGAGAAAGAGAATTCTTAAAAAGCGCCATCCATGATTCGTCCGCGATTGTTGCTGGTGTACTCAACGAGAGCCTATAACATGACGTAACATCTCTTTTGTGTTCTCACGAAACTTTATATCGCGAGGTATTTCTGCTATTAAAAATACTCTCTAGGAATGAAATATCCTATATCAGTGCGTGAAGTACGTACAATGGAGCTGCTGATGATACCAAGGAATACGGTAAGAATCAGTACCGACAGCATTTCGTCGCTATGTCTTTCCAGTCGGCGAGAATACCAAGGAAACGCTTCGTAAGCTCGTGCAACACGAATGGACATCGTGCAACAATATTCGTGACTTGCATGCTATATTGTACAATTAGAATTATCATCTCCGACCACCACTGGCCGTTTGTAAACGGCCGTTAGCCCGAGGCGGGAGTTGCTTCGCTGCGAGCGCGTTTCGTAACAATGTCTAGTAATGACCGATAACGTAATTAACTTCCTGCCAGTTCTAGAAATTAATTGGTTCACGTATGCTAAAGTGCCCCGCTGGTAAATGCAGCATTGCGTTCAGCAGTGCGCGAGTGTACCGGTGACGCGCGTTTAAATAATGTACGCGGATATTTTTACGCGTGTGCTCTGTCGTGGTGTACCGTTATCAGCATCGATCGGATCGCGAGAGACGTCAAGGAAGAGAACCTCGTGATAAATAGCATTGCGAAAGGATCCCCACCCCGGCCTGTTGTCGACTACGGTTTCGGTGGTCTTTAAAGGAAAGTGACGAGACCGAATGGCGGGTAAACGAGCTCTCGGTACTGAAATCTCGATTAAAACCGGCACTGCCGACGTGGCTGTATTCGGTACCTTTGAATGTCACTCGAGCGTTACGAGGCATCGATTTAATGCGGCCGGCCGCTTCGGTTCTTCGCATCTACTCACGCATTTATTACGCAAAATAGCATTTAACGATCGCAACAAGTCGAGTTGAGACGAAGCGAGCGTCAAGTTCAACGATGATTTGATCGCATCGCTGCCCGGCGCTGCCCGGCGCTACCCGGCGATTATCGCAACGCGTGACAATCGAATTTTCAATGACGCGTGCAGGACACACCGCCGCGCCGCGCCGCAGCGCGGCAGATCGAATATTCTAATATCGGCTCGTCTCCTATTACGCCATACTTAGGACGCAAGGTACAATTTCACAGGCGATTCGCCACGGAGGAGGTATCTCGCAAACCGATAATGGCTCTCGAGGAGGTTTCAGGTTCAGTGGAGTATCCCCTCATGACGGGCAATGTCGGATAAAGATCTAAGTACCTGCATAGCTGTATATACGGCACGCTGAGGAAGATCCTTAAATACTACCAAGGTAACGAAGGTAAAGGTTTCTCGTGACGTCCGCTTCGGTTGGAGCCGTCAGGGGTCAGTGAGCGCTCCGGTCGGCAAACTCCGGCTCTGAATTCTCGATCGTTTTCTTCTTCCTCCTGTTCCTTTTTTCGTCTCCGCTGTGCTTCTTTTATTCCCAAGGGAGAAGAGGGGGCTCAGTATTCCGGACGAATATCCCACTCTGATAAGCTCCGCGATGCGATTTATAGCCTAGCCTCGGGACAGAAACTCTTTCTCTCTCTCTCTCTCTCTCTCTCTCTCTCTCTCTCTCTCTCTCTCTTCTTCTCTTCTCTTCTCCGCTCTTCATCGTTTCTTCTTTCTCTTGCGAAGTAGAAACTATTAAGCACGGTCAACCGCGGCGCCACGGCTGGAGGTTAAGCGGAGGAGAGGATGAGGCGCGATTCGTCTTGATCTCGTACTCTCGGAAAGCACAAGTGGGAGTTATAAATTGCACGAACGAGCGTGCAAGTCGCTGACGTAACACCAATCCTCAGACTGATGTGGCGAATCCCGCGGTATATCGCGCGGTTACAGTCTCGGGGTCCCTCGACAGGACAGTTCCCAACGTCCTCGATTTTATTGCGTGGGATTGATTGGTCAGCCTCGCGAAGATTACATAAAGAGATTTTTATTCTCTTCGCCGCTTGAAAACGTTCAAATTAGTCAGAGATGAAATAAGTCAGATTTAATTCTCGTCGACCGCGTGGCGTGGGAGGCAAATGAGCCGGATCTTAAATACACTTCACATTCCCTTGTCTGAATAATCTTCTCTCACGGAAGCTTTTTTTTCATTTTTCCATGTGTTTCTTTTCCTTCGATCTATTCTAGCTATTCTTTATTCGCTCAACTTTTTCGTATATACATTATCCACAATGTTGTCCGTTTTCCTATAAGTCCAATTAAAAAAAATTTAAATTCAAGAAGCAAAAAATATTTTCTAATTCTCCCTTTTAACTACTAATGTAGTTACTAATAAATGCTTTTCAATACTACGTTATGCTAAATCACGTTTGTACGCTTAATGATAGGAGAAACGCACTTTTTCACATTCGATTGAACTAAATGTCTGTTCGAAGATATGTTTGAGAGTGAAGTGAGAAGGAAGCCGCCGCGACTATTACAGTTCGTACAGTATAATTGATCGTAGTAGGTGTATTTTTTCAACCGGCAGGTGTTACTACCTACTTACGTAAGGACCGTAAATCGTCTAATGCGAATCAGACGAGACGCGTTTGAGCTCGAGTGTTACGCGGAAAACAAATTGCTAGCACGTTCAAAAACTTTCTAACGCCCGCCTACCTAAACGTCGTCTTCGAGGTATCATCCGCATCCGCGCCGCGTGTCCAATTCACATAGACTGTGCTATAAGTTCAACGTTGTGGCGCATAAAGTCGCGTATGTACATTTCTCCCTTCTCATCCTTTCTTCCAACAGGATACCGGATGTTGCAAAAACCAGCCGTCGCATGCTACTGTATGCCGGCTCAGTGCAGTGCGGCAGCATTCAGAATGCGAAAGTGAAATTGTATATGAGATTAGCTAACAAAAGAGCGCTGCAACCGTCAGAGATTTGCGATCTAAGACACGTCGCTTTAGGTCTGTCTCTAATCAGGGGAACGGGGCGGGGGAGCGGCTTATCGCGTGTCATTGTAATCGCCCACGCAGTTTTACGGCGCGACAGGTCTTGACGAATCGTTTCTACTCCATTCTCCGACTCCCCTTTCAGCCTAAGTCTAATAACTCAGCACCGATAATCGTTGCATTAGGCTTGCCCGTACGACCCGACCTCGTGAACTTCGCTCCACCCATACCACCCGGTACAACTCGTGCAAGCCGACTCGTGTAAAAGGCTCCCACCTTCATATCTCTTCCTCTTACTTCTCTAACTCTTCCTCCGCTCTCTGCCGCTATCGCCTCCTTTCCCTTCATCTCCGTCGGCTTCCACTCGCGCAGTCTTGCGGGAAATGGAGCAACGCTCGATTATATTCTATTGATGCTGAACTTAGGTGAACTCACCTCGACTGATATGGCATCGTATCATGAGATACCTCTCGTGGCTCGTTTAACACCAAAGATGTGCATGCCAACAAAAACTAATCAAATCGTCAATGAACATCTGATATAAATGTACTTTAAGTAGTGTTATATATCGAGGGAAGGTAGTGGTGCTTAAATCATGTTACATCACAGCCAATTATGACGTGATTCACGGTACGAAATAGACTTGCGAGACGCGTGCGCCTTACGGCGATGATCCTTGAAGTGTTCAATTCACGCAACGTATGTTGTCAAAACAAATTACTAGCTTAATTAAGCCATTATCTTGTTATTGAAGTCTTACTATTTTACAATACATAGCACATATACAATATAATTGATTATGAGAAACAAGTCAAAACAAGTCCTCCAAAAAAGAAATGAATTAATATTGTATGTACCTCCAGCTCTAATCTAAGGATTTCCCGTTTGAGAGTAATAGATAATCATCTTATAATCTGAAATTTCTTATCATTTCGTATTTCTCTTCTCTTGCATTTTCTTCGCCTATGACTTTTTTTTATATCTACATCAAACACAAATGCTATGTTAAATATCTCGACAAGATATATAGACCACTATTTCATGTAGTGTGGTTTTGATCACGGAGTTAGTCATGTTTTTGTCGCTTTTAATATTCCTCCCGCTGCCGCGCAAAATCGGTCGCTTCCTGTCACCTTTAAACGGATGCCCACTTACGATGCAGAATCTCTGAAACTCGCTATCGCAATGAGAGCATTCCGGCCGTTTCACTTTCACGTGTATTTTTTTTATCAGCACCGCGTGAAAAATACATATCACGCGGCAGTTTCTAGGAGAATCAACAAAGATTCGCATGGAAGATTGACTTTTCAGACTTGCGCGTCTGCATTGTATACCACAATTTCACCTTTGCGGTCGTGTCGCGCCTTCGAACGTTTTTGCCGACACCGAATCCGGCGCTTCCTGAATCGTGTTTACCGCATCTATGCGAAATCACGATCGGACCCGAGTCATTCCGGCAAGACAGCAGGACGTGAGTCTCCGTGTTTCTTTACGTCCTGCTTGTCATATACTTAATCAACCTGCCACTGTCAGGTCGAAATCTGCCGAGAGAGCTCACATCTTAGGCTCTAAGCGCTAGTGACCTGAAAGCGAGCTCGAATGAGTACGTGATGAATATTTTATAAGGAACGGGGACTCCTTAGTCCCTCTCGGACGGGAGCAGTTCGACTTGGCACGAAGTCCCTTTATTTGCGATTTCAATTTGCTGGTTCCGCTGAGGTAGATTAGAAAATAACAGTTTCTCTCTTTTCACTTGAATAATTCACATTTAAACCTATACCATTCATGGATTCTCAAAATATATATTACGGGAAAAAAGTACGAATACAAATCCAACATAATTAAAATTCTATTTTAAAGTATGTGATTACAATTCTTTTCAAAGTTAAAGTAAAATTTTAAATTATAAATATAAAATGTTGTACCACATTTTAAGCGTATTCAGAAAATTAATTAAAGTCGAAAATTCTCTCTCTTTCTCTCTCATGCATGTCGAGTTATAATAATTTTAAACAATGAAAATTGATATTGCATAAAGGTCGTAAACTTGTACTTTGCGCATACATTTGATTTGTTACTCGTTATTGATTTTTATTGCTTTTGTCTTTCGATTTCTTATTGTATTTACGTATATTATAGTTACATATATTGCAGCAAATAGTTGATAAATTAGTCAGTAACAATAAATTTTAACTGTTTTCCGCTGTTGTGCAATTGCGTTCCCTGGCTAATAAGCTAAAATAGCCAAGTTCTGCCTATAAAGGAAGCATATTTTCAGAAACGCAAACGTATGTTATTAAACATTACCTTCGCGCATATCGCGAAAGGGCGAGATAAGCATCGTATACCCGAGTCACGAAGACGTTCCGTTCTGCGAGAGAAGGAGGGTCTATACTCCCCCGTAGCAGCTGTACGAAGGGCTTATCTTTCCGCGAGGCTCAATCGGAAGGGCTGCGTTATATCCAGTAAGCGAGGCTTAAACGTCAAATTGTATGCCCGGTGGAGCGATCATCGTGGAGATATCTCCACCTCGTCGTAGACCGCCTGAAGTCTCAATTCCTCGTCGTAAGGCCTCGTCGACGTGCTTGTACACGCGTTCCTAGGTCCCCTCGCGATGTATATACCGCCGTATGTGCCCGACGAGTATGATTGGTACGTATTTCACGGTTTACGGCGGGATCATTTCAATCGAACATTATCGAGCCGGAGAAACCATAACGAGCCCACGTAGAGTTGCCTACGGTTACCCCGGAGCAACGTGGCCAGCAATCAGCAATGGCCAAGTTGCGCGCGCGGGGATTTGCGCGCAATTGTGTGTACATATATACATATAAAGATATGTAGGTATATAAATATATTCGTGTACGTATCTTGTATATAAAAACATTTATACGCGCGTCTCTATGTATACCCCCGCACTTATATACTTATGCAGCGCCAGTAAACTACAGCACTATAAGACATATACGTTTATATCGTAGTCCGGTATAGCGTTGCCAAGACTCTTTAGAAGAGTACTTCGATATACGCGTACATAGTCGTCCAGACTGTGGCTGTAAATACCTACTTGCCTCACCTGTATATGCGCGCGTATATATTTTTAAGGAGTATATCCCTTGGAGAGAGCAAGAGCAACAAATGTTATTTTTAGAAAAATAGAAAGATATATGTTATATTCTCTATATTCTCTCTCTCTCTCTCTCTCTCTCTCTCTTTCTTTCTTTCTCTCCTTCCCGCAGATAAATTTTCCCGCTGCTGCTTCCAAATCGTAAAATGACCTCGTTTGTTCACTCTATCGTAACGTATGCGCGAGCATTGTATTTGCGCGATTACGCTTTCACTATGGGCCGCATGTCGTTATCATTATCGTCGGATCTGGCGGCGACTCCGATGGCGGTGCTTTTATGAAACGATGGCGGTGCTTTAAGGCAAGGAGGTATTATGCGAAGTACAGATAATCGTGCTGCAAGAACTGACATTTTCCAAGGGAGATTTTTGAAATTCGTGTGTTTTAATGAGCTTCTTTCAGACATCCAAGCGCCGTGAAATTTAATTATTGTTATTGAAGTAAAATCTCGAAATTTATATCATGATGCCGCATGCTTTAATATTACCGTCTAACAATTATTTACAATTCCTGACTTGTACAATTACTTTTCTAATAAAGGAAAAGTAGAAAAAATTTATACTCTCCCGTTATTCAGTAAATAATACAGTTCATGTGTCCGACGTAAAATTGCCGAGACAATCCGACTTTGCGGAATTTGATTGCAAAATTACGCGAATCATAAACGTAAGGACTTACGTTTACGGATACTGTTACGACAATTTATTTAATACACGATTTTTACCCGTCGGCGTAATTTCACAACGCCGCGAGCCAACTTTGTTCGTTTCTCCCGTGGATGAACCCTTTCCTATGCGCGAGATTGTCGCAACCTCTGGCACATAAGGGGGCCATAATCTTGGGGAGGCTCGCAAGCCGGTTTTCGAAACGTCACGTACCTATAATCTCGCCGGCTTTGTACGCCCGTCGTATCGTTCAAAAGTGCACGGCACTCGCGCGCGAAAGATCGGAAGCGTTAAGTTCGTGCTTTATACTAGTGCGACCTCGACTGTGTAATTACAGGACGCGGCGATAAGAGGGCCCCTCGGATTCATAGTTTGACAGTAAATGTATGCACGCCCACCTTGCCCCATCTCTCGCGGTGCTCCTCCTACAATTGAACGACATAAAAACTCACGCCGCAATGCCGCATAAAGTTCGCGAGCGCCAAGTTGTCAAGGAGAGGGAAGAGCACCACATAGGCCGAGAGACCGTACTCGCGATGATCCGCGCGGACCGTGTTAAATTGTGCTTCTCTTATTTACATTTGCGCTAATTGCACGTTACCATCTCGCGGTGACGCTCTCTCTCTCTCTCTCTTTCTCTCTCTCTCTCTGGCCGCGACTTTTGTCCTCGCGGGCGCGTCCATAAATTATCGTGCGGTCTCTTGACGGACCCCTCGACTGACCTCCATTATGACGAAGGGTCGAGAGCGTGCGAGAAATTTTAACTTGTAAGCATTAAGTGGACATTGTTCCCCTATTTTACAGAATATATCAAAATTAAGTATTTTATCCAATATATTTATCCAATATATCATTATGAAATTGATATTGATATTATTAATTGAAATTTTTAATCCATCATTTCTCTAGCTTCTTTCTTCTTATCTTATTTTTATCTTCTCGTAATATCTTATACGATTATGACCCTCACATTATTTTATAATAGATAGATTTCCAAAGGAATCCAAAAAAAATTAAACAAATGATTACTGAGAAATTCAATTTTTCCTGTTAGGTTCTATCATCCGATTTTTCGTGGCTGATATATGTATGATCGCGTTAAGGTATTCAAATCTTTTTCATTCCTTTTTCCGTTTCAATGGAAGGATCTCTCGGTACCAAGCGCCGGGGTTAGACGACCGTTTCTCGCTAATGTGCAAAACGAAGGTCTTAGCCTGCAATTTAGCAAGCGCGAGCACATGGTGAATCCAACGCGGCGTGCTATATAGGTACACATATTACGCGGTGAATATATATAATGAGGTAAGAGAAAGGAGAGTGAAGAGAGGAAGGGCGAGAGATTGGGGAAAGGGGGAGGAAGCTGAGGAGACGGTAGAAGAAATAGAAGAAGAAGGAAGGCAGACAATACTTGCCAAGGACAGGCGGTATTCAAATGCGATCGTCGTTGCTGCCGCTGCCTGCACAGCGAAACATTTTTGCAGACTACCATGGCTGCAGGACAACCGTCATTTTTTTCCACCTTCGCAGGCGCGCAAGTACCCCGTCCCTTTCTGCATTAACCCTCCTTCTTCTTGCACCGCTGCGCCGCGCCGCCTTCTTCGTTCTCGTTTCGTTGCCGCCGCCGNCGCCGACGCCACCGCTGTTGCCTCCTTCAACATCCTCGCGAACTGACTTTCGCACGTAAAAAGGGTCGCTCTACAGCCGTATATCACCAAAGTTTATTACTCATTGTTATAAAATATAGTAGCACAGTGACATGCGGCAAATTCTCGTGACGGACTCCTTGCTCGATCCTTAAATGAGATTCGCGGGCCGCACTTATTATTGCGGAAACCGCAACGACAGGCTGGAAGATTATTTCGAATGTTACGGCGTTTTAAAAGCGTACCTCGTATACTTTATCGTCAGCGTGAAAATATCTTTTAACGATCCGCGCCCATCCATCATACGGGATTCAGGAATCTTTAGTATGACTTTATGACTAATGATTAAAAAAAAAAAAATAAATGATTAATCACGACTAATGGGATGTCGCCGAGAAATAATTATTAGCCTCTTTAAATCGTCACTCCTCCTGATTGCGGAACGTATGCCGGACTTTGTTGTAATTATACAAGCAATAAGAGTTTATCTTCCACGAAACTCTTCGTTTTACTAAACCGGTCTGCGAGATTCCTCGGCTCGCTTGCTCCGCAAGCGATGCATGTGGCATTTTGCTCAAAGCCAACTGCCCTCGTAATGTAGACCCATGCCACCTGATTTTTTTCCCAGGGAAAATAAGCGGCCCTTGGTAAGTGTATTACGATCGACAAATAGGAGCAACTTATTTAACGTTCTTAAGATGCTCGCAAATCCTGCGCGAGCAAAGCAAAAGGCTAGACGGCCGATATACCGACGCCACTAGTTACTCACTGCGCAAACCTGCCTTATAATCAATTTCGAGATTTATATTAGATCCACTCGAGGCGAAATTATATCTCTACCTTCTAATCCATAAATAACCTTAAGACATCGCCGTGGCGCTGTGTCTTTTACGTGACACAGACACGCGGCCTTGTTTCCCGTGCCAAATATATCGTTCCGCGGCCGGAATCAGATCGGTTTTCTCGTATAATCCACGGTCGAGAGCGATCGGCAGGCACGGCCCGTTCACATTCCACCGAAACGATCCGGTCGATCGGAGATATCCGGTGCCTTGTTGGGATCATTAGCGTGAGATCGTGTGACGTAACGAGCCAATCAGTGTCCCGACTGCCGGAGTAATGATCGTGTAGCGAGAGGTATTAGCATCACGGACGGNCGGCCGATACCGTTAAACAAAACCTTGCCTCGTGACCTTTGCTCGAAAGAATCGCGGGGGACTCGGCCGATGACGAGGACGATCTTGTCGAGTCGCACAACCGTCTTCCATCCGGATCGTACGTATTTTTTGCGACCGTGCGCGAGAGCGGTACGTTCTTCTGTCTAGACTAAGGCAGCCACGGTACCTAGAGAACAACGGATCGCTATGGAACCAGCCCGGTGACCTTTGACTTGGCGAGCGCAAGAAACGTAGGTATGGCGGTGAACTGAACGCAATCATCGTAATCCCACATCGTTCCTCAAAGCGTTTTATTCTGCGCTGAAGGATCTATGATGAAGGAATGGACGTTGGTTGAGACATAGCTCTATTATGTTGACAGAGTGACTAGACTGATTTTCTCATATTCAAGGATATGTCCTCATTTTAGACACATCTTCTTACCAGTTTCTCTTTTTCTCTCTCCAGAGAATATATTCTTTTATATGTTCACGATTTATGATTATGAGTTTTAACACGCTTGATTTTATTTAATACAATTTTATTGGGACTTTAAACTCGAAGACATATTCTCTATCAAGATTGCTTTTATTCTTATTGTCTACCTACAAAATATCTACCTACCTACAAAATATCTACCTACAAATAAAAATATTCTATTTAAAAACTTATTACAATTTTTTTATTATTTCTACAGCTTTTATTATCGATTTTTTTAATAGGATATTATTGGATCTTATGACCAATAAAGCTTTTTAAACATCGAGCAATTAATTTTACATAAAAAAAATTAAAAAAAAAATTTTTCAAGAACATTTTAAAAAATTATATTGTTGATTAATTATTTATAAATATTAGTAGTCGATTAGACCAAGTGTAAAAAATTCCAGAGGGATGAGTGAAGAAGGAATACGTAGAATCAAGTTTGATTAATTGTTAGATAATGCAATAACAGTCCATTGCGCGTAAGTTACCGCTGAGTGAAGATTTAAGCTTATTAATATACGTAATTCCACTTCCCTGCTTAGTGAATTACGTACCGCAATCACGCGGAGTTCGGTGGGCGGTAATGAGTTAATAACGTCGATCCTCGGCAATTCTGATAGCAAACTGGCTATACGCGCAACGCGATGTCGTGGCATTATAGCATGCCGTTCGGCGACATTGAATAAATGCTCCCGTATACGACAATAAACTATGACTATCGCACGAGACAGTCTGACCGAACTATCAAAGATAATCAGGGGAGAGACATCGGAATCGTTCCCAGCCAACGATAGTTCGTGACCCGTCGTAATTACAAATCCGAGGAGTACTTTATTATCATCGGGCATTCCAATGTTTAAATCGCCGTTTTACTGTACGGTGGCTGTCACAACAGGCACGACATTAGTAACACCGACGCGGCATTGCATCGGCTCCATCTTAAGATAAGGGATCTTCTATTCTCCCTGCTCTCTCTCTCTCTCTCTCTCTCTCTCTCTCTCTCTCTCTCTCTCTCTCTCATCTTCAGCCATGCTGCAGAAACGGCGCCACGCACACGCATAATTCCGTGGCGCGCTGTTATGTGCGTCGCGTTAAAGCCAAGTCATGAAAGCGTATGCGTCGATCACGATCGATAACCGTCCGAAACGATTGGGAGTATCCTATACGTGGAAAAGGGGCATCCTCCGCAGCCGGGATCGTTGTCCTGCGCATAAACGCATATCTCCCGCAGGTACCTGTTCTTCCGCGATATCGCTCCAGCAGGAGGCTCAAAGGCGCCGACGCCGATCCTCGGACTGTAGATGAATTTAGCCCAACAGGTACACCGGCGTATAATACGCGTATTATGCTTCGAGGGCACGGAGCGGCACGTATTTGAGCACCCTCGCGATGCGGCGCATTTGCTTTTTCACGACGCTCGCGCGAGAGATCGGCACAAGAAGAGCGCGGCGTTTGCTCCGGGGCTCGTTGTCTCGAAAGGACCTTTGACTCCGAGACAAGAACAACGATCAATATTGACGGGGATTTTCGCTATCGTTTCGCCGAAACCAGTCGGCCGTCGCGTTTCGGAACTCGCTACAAGAGGAGCCGACTTCCGTCGAGAGGCTCGCGCTCGAAGAAACCGGTGACGTTTATGAGTATAAGGATGATTCAGTTGGATGCGGCATAAAAACACGTATGGGTGCTGTAAGGATGTTAATCCTTTGTACTTCAGGGAGCAACCGCGCAACATAAGTCGACGCAAGTATTCCGCTCATCTAAATGTTAATCCCATGTACATACTGCAACGTTCATCCCTACTTGCAAATACTGCAACATCATCTAGTAGTAATCAATATGTGGCTTTTCTGTCAAGGTGAAAGCATTAGCTTGTAGATATATTTTAATAAACAATCTTCAGAACTGTGACATTTTTCCATTATATAAGTAGTACTTTTGTGTGTAATCAGAAATTTATAATTTACGATTATATTCATCTTTAAAATCATGCAAAAGACATCAATGTTTTATGTTATGCATGCGAACGAGATATTTTTATGAAAATCAATTTTAGCAAGTACATATCATATTAACAAATCTGGAATCATGCGATAGATAATTTTCTTAATAAATAAATTATGCTACATATTCTTTGTTACAAGAAAACACTAATAATGTACAATGTATACATTGTCTCTATAAGATCATTAATTAACTAAGTGATAAATTATTAATTTGCTATCTTAACGAAGACACAAGTACCATCGAATCTCGAAGAATAGAACGTAAATCTCTTTACAAGAAAAGACAGATAGGAATAATAGAAATTAGTAAAAAGTAAGTGTCTGCACCAACAAAGAAAGAGTGAAAAAGAGAAACTAGTGAAAGAAAGAAACGAAACAGCAGCGAAGAGGGAAAGGATCAGTACGGCAGGCAGGAAAAATAAGAAGAAGACGAGGGACTCGCGAAACGAGCCGCGCAAAACCTGAAGAACTGGCGAAACGAAGAGTAAGAAGGAAGAGAATCAGCCCGAGTTCAGGTCATTCAAGTATGAAAAGGTGTAGGGTGAATGTTGGTAGGATGTTCCATGAAATCCAGCATGTTTTTACTCGAGTCGTATCGTCATTTCTAATTTGTCTGCAAAATATATTTGTCAAATATAAGCGTGTCCGATGGATTACGAATAAATCTGAAAACTTTATTTAATTCATTTATAACGAATCTTTTTTTATTATCCTAGATTTCTTAAATTATAATTTCTTTGTTATACAATATAGTCGTAGACTACTTAAGATTTTGGAGTAACATTTTTACTAATAAAAGATTAAATATAAATATATTCTATTTACATTTATTTGTTTCATTAGCTAACGAATTAAAATTGAATACCATTGAAAGATGAAACTGACATAAGACTGAGAAATGATAACAATTTCGCGCATGTTTCGTTATGGCTGCGCAATCGTTTTGAAACAATAGTCTCTATCAGCGAATCACGCTGTATCCGCGATTCACATTTGCGTCGTAACCGACAACGTCATCGAATAAAATGGCACGAGGCTAATTGAATGAATGTGACAAAAAGAGAACTCGAATCTCTGGAGCGAGCAGAATGAATACAAATGCATTGCTTAGTACATTGAATTCAGGCTTCAGTGAACACGAGAATCACTAAGATTAAACTGTAATTAAATACGCTAGACGGATAGCGGAGAAAGAAGGGAAAAATAACATTTAACAATAAATAGAATAAAAGTATCACATTTGCATAAAATATAATTTGGATTGTTGCTTTATACATATAGACATGAATTTATTTATGATATATTATATAGTAGATTAGATAGATATATTATAGATATATTATATATTATAGTAGATTAGATAGATATTGCTATCTTTTTCATGTCACTTGTTATTAAATATTAAAATAACGAATACATTAAGACATATCCAAATTTATAAAGTTTATAATTCTAATTATTGTAAAAAACGGGATAATCCATGTTGTTTATAAAAATATTAAAAAGCTTTCGTAATCGTTTGTACTAATTGATATAATAATAATGTTTACAAGTTTAGCTTGAAATACTGCATGATGCACTTTGCAATCATTATTTCCCGTTTAAGCGAGAAAATGCAAAGTGTTTTTATTTGATTCGGGAATGTAACCGGTTACCACCAAAAGTGCGATCCCTAAAGAGGTCGTTGATTGGCCGAGAAGAAGACGATTGCTTCGTGATAATGCGTTTGCTTTCGGGTTCGGGTGCGGCTCACGAGACGGTAGGCAAAAACGAGCATTGGGGAAAAAAAGCCGGAGAGATAACAGCATAGGGGGATGAGCGGGTACCCGAACGGCCGGAGGGGGCGGCAAAACCGGAATTTCATACAGTGGCGTAATACGCCGGATAATACGCCGAGAATCACGAAACTGCATCAAGGCTGCTACTTGGCTTCCTCTACCGACCTCCTTCTCCACCTCCTCCTCCTTTATCCTTAATGTTGGGTCCGAGATCTCGTTGCCGATTAGACTTTCAACAAGGTAGACTGTCCCCTTATCAGGAAGTCTAAGACTCGTTCGTTGCCGGTCAATTAAGTAACTTGCGTTAAGCGGCTAATTAATTTCGTTGCAATTAATTAAGTGCATCTCGGCGAATCGCAAAGCGCGACGCTCGCTCGTATTTAGTCTTTAGGCGTCCCCTTCGGCCCTCCGATTAAATATAAACCGCGCGCGTTTGGCATTGATTTAAATTATAATGCCGATCGTTAATTTCGATGCGCCGCTTGCCATGCCGATACACTGTGATACACGTCGGGATGGCATCGCGATAAAGTTCGTTGGTTTAACGCGTCGATATAAGCGGCCTATCGCAGCTCGTAACGAGTACGCATTGCGAGCTTACGCAGTAAGAATTAATTGACATTGAGAAAGTGCCAGTTACTGAGAAGTGCAGAATTATCGATAAAGAAGAGCCCTCGAAGCCACACGTACGTGTCGAGAAGGTGCCACGCGGTGGCGGCTTCTACTGGCGATGGCCAGAAGTATCGATGACCTTGCCAAGGTCATCGTGTCCCAACTACTACCGGCCCTTTCCCCATCCACCAGCCGTCCCTCTCTGTTTCGTCTCACATGGCCCTTATTACAATAAAGCATTCGCCCTGATTCCCTCGCGGGCGTGTGCCCGCATTCATTCGCCACTCGTTCGTCTTCTGGTCCTCCGGCTTTCTTCTCTCCCTCTAGGTCCTAGCCACGTATCTTTTCTTTTTTTTTTAGTTTCTGCCTCGTTACATACATGGTCTTCCTTTATCGATCTGTCTGGGTAGTGAAATCGAAACTGCTGAACCGAAACCGTCATGGCGTGACTATTATGCCGCACTTCTCGAACACTGTGAACGCACGATCGCTTCATTTCTTCCTCTCTCCATTGAAATATTATATCTTGTTGTCTTTCCTTCTTGCAACATGCGCTGCGGTTTCTTTCATCGTTGCCACGTGACGGCCGCGCTACAGTTTTCCATCCCTATATATTTTATGAACGCGCGTGGGAAGAAAGTAATCGAACGTAGTTTACGTCTATATATATCAGTTGTAAGCAATATCGTTTCGTCCTTTCTATTACAGGAGTAAGACCGGCGATTCGTATGGTGTTCAAGACAATCATACTGGAAGCGGCGGAGGTGGTGGCATAGGAAAGTGGTTGCGGGAACATCTGGGTGGCGGTTCAAAAGGAAGTCACGACGTCAATTCCACGTTTTCCTCGAAGGGGAATGCAAATACTGGCGATAATGGCCGCGACAATAAATCCTTGGGCAAGACGATTTACACGTCGCAAAATCTCTACTGCAGTCTGCCGAGGGAACATGGCCGCTACATGCACAACGGCTCCCGAAAGGTCATCAACCACGGTAATTCCACGAAATCTTACGGTTACGATCGACCGCGATCGAATAGCATGAACTATCATGAGAAGTTCATGTCGAGCGATCTTGGGACCTTGACGCGAGGTGGACCGATCTATAGCAGCGAAGGCAGAAGCCTGAAAAAACGAAATCGCGATCGTCGTCGGCATTCGCTTCACGAGACGCACGATCAAGGCCGCAATCGTCGAAGAAGGTAAGAATTGTTTTGTGAAATATGATGACGTGTTTGTTTAGCAGATTTAAGTTTGGAGCAATCGAGAAACCGTCCCAGTAAGCGTAATTGAATGCTTCAATAAGCTAATGATTCTTTAGTACACATTATCTATTAGTCATGAGTTTATTTTTATTTAAAATAATGGATATTCGATGACTGCCTTAAAAGTAATTTTCTTATATATATAGTCTTTTTATGTTTATATGTCTGTTTTTGTTCATTTAAATGACAAACCATCCATTTTTTGCAAAAAAACATTAAAATAAATAATAATTTAGTCAATATTTTTATTATTTTTTGGTAGAGAAACGTAAGATTATAATTATCATTCTGTTTGAGGCACCAGAATGCTTTTATTTAACTCTGATTAAAGAGATTTAGTGCGTTATTATAGATACATGAATTAGATATTATTATTTTTTAATTGATTATTATGGACAATATCATTCATGAAATAAGTCTTCAATTTTTCTTCTTACTGCTCTCTTTCTCTCTCCCTCTCTCACACACAGTATTCTTTGAGAAATCATAAGATTCCGAATATGTTTAAATTAATTTCGTGCACATATTTTAGATTGTACAGGGTAAGTGAGAACTTTAAATTGAGAAACAACTTTTACAAATTTTCTTTTGAAATAATACTATCCATAATATATTACGTGGCATACGTAACGAAATTCGTTACGCATTACTGTAGGTACATTTATAGCTTGTACTAATGTAATTCAAAAGGTTAATCGTATAAAATTTTTTTTTATTTAACGCTTTGTCTTCTAAGATTGTGTTTAATTTTTACGGCAGCACAAACTTTGCACAATTTTTATTTATTTATTTATTTCTTTAATGGCAGTGCTAACTTCATGTATGTATATCACGGCAACAAATAACTCACCGGCCGTCGCTGTTGCCTCCGTTCTCCCCGCTTCCAGATATCCTTTTTCGGGTATATATTCTTCTGTAGTTCCTTGTATCCTCACTTGACATTCACATTATTATTATCACTATCACTTGAATGACCTTATTATACACTTGGCACTATCACTATCACTCGAATGGCATACACCGTAGTTACGCGACCGAACGACGTAGATTAGATCGCGACGATTTTCGAAATTTCGAAGACGAACGCGCCGGACGATCGCCTGTTGTTTGATTCAACAATCTCGAGCTTTGACACTTGTTCGTCCACGATTTTCAATGAGTCAAAAGATGAGAGTTGATGAAGATTAAGTAATCCAATCTTACTTTCATATCTCCGCGATGGGATCAAGATATAAGTGCACTTTTCGAGAAGACTAACCAAAGTGTAAATGCGAACAAGACTAGAGCTATCACTTTTGAAATCTCAAAATTAATTTTTACTTCGACATTTTTACAAAACAAATTTTACATCGACAATACAAGAACAAAACAAGAAGATTTGTGTGCTTTTAAGCAAGCATCAGATGCGACGTGAAGCGCGACGCGCTTGGAGTTATCGAATGTTCCGCGCACTTTGCATGTTTCTCATAATCATTGTTTAAAAATATCACTGTCGCCGTATCACTTGATCACTATCACGGTATAAAGCAATAGAAGGACCAAGGCGATCGTCCCTTACTCGATTCGACACTTCCGTACGCGATGTTCACTTTTCACGGACGAAAAGTCGCGCCATCGCGGAGCGTAAACGCGACGTCTTCGCGCTCCGATTACCGCGACGGAACTGAGATTCAAATGTTTCCTCAAGTTTGGAAATAATTGGAAGGAGGAAGTAGTAGGGACATTTCGAGAAAAAACAAAGTAGCGACGAAGTCACCGAACTCGTGCGTCGCGTTCGCGATCTTTATTTTTCTATTGATGGGAACAAAAACCCGAGTCACTTGGAGCGAGCGACGAAAAACGCTGCAAAAAACACAAGCCCGCCCGTGCGACGCACTTCGAGGAACTGAATGTAGGGGAGAGTTGCTGAATACGTACCGGTCTCCTAAATCGTACCTCTTCAATATTTTATAGTTTCATTTAATATAAGCAACATTTATTAATCAAAATATGAGGTAAATGAGAAATGAGTAATATAGACGAAAAGATTAACATGTTATATCTTATTTTGTGCT
>JAJVSH010000062.1:867019-1026825 GCA_021460005.1 Tetramorium alpestre | reverse complement strand
ATTTTTATTTACAATTACAAAACCTATTTATTAAAATAAAGAAAACAATAAGCAAGTAAAAGAATTTACTTGCAAATAGCAAATTTTTTTTCTGTATACGACATGCAGACGAAAAATGAAAATACTATTATAATATAATTCGATCCCAAGCTTTCGATTGAGCCTACTTGGAATTCGATCGGTTCAGCTGTTAATGAGATCCAATAATCTAAGGTCTCTGGAATCGTCGAACTCCCGTATAATAGCCTCGGTGGTCTTGCGAGCTACGCGAAAGTATTGTTGGTTACTGTTATACACTTGGCGCGAAACACTACCGCATCTCTTGATTTGGATGCAAGACATACGATGAAACGGGTACAGATGTATGCCATACGTTTCGTTCTATTCCATTTATGAGAGAGAATCATTTACAAGAATCTCTCTTAACTACATATGTTAAATTATTTCCTGCGAATTTGTTGCATAAATCTGTGTTGTGGGCATGTAGGAGGTTCATTATCGTTGGCCGCGATGAAGAAAGAGCGAGAGGAAGAGAGTCACGTATCTCTGAATGAACGACTTCCGTAATAATAGAAAATCAGATCGCACTATCTCCATTAGCGTCGGTAATTTACTGCGAAATGTGATGTACGCCGTATACATCCCTCTCTCATTGGGACAAAGAAAAATGCCGAATCACAGAAGGCCGCGCCTTTGTTTCGCGTTGCTGTTAACTCGTCTCTTGATTCACGTTCGCTTGATTTATCGTGAAGTCACTCGGCGGGCAAACACCGCCACGTACTGGCAGCAACGCAATGGAGCTTAATGCCGATTCATCCGGCGAAATTATAAAATGCGCGCGCGATATACGCGTACACGCGTCCGTCTCTTCCTCTCTTTCGATTACGTCCTTTTACCCTTGGAATCGCGCAAACGTCGATGTTGCAGTATAGCGACAGCGTGGGACGCGCGACTTCGGCGTTGCGCAATTTTCACCGCGGTATTCCCGGCGAGGAAGACCTTCGTACCTCTTTCTTCGTACTTCGTGCACTTCTACGTGCGCTTCGAAATGCGTTTTTCTTCGATAACTTATTCGCGCTCGGACATGATTTAGCGTCTACTAATCTACAAGTATAGCCGACTGTACATGATGACGCGGCGATGCCCGGACTAGGCACATTCATAAATATGTCCTTATTGTGAGGGAAGAATGCACAGAGGAAATCCATAAATGCACAACCGGCGATCCGCCGGTTGGAAAACGGGAAGAGTGTTGTTCTATTCACGTTTATTCGTTTTCTTCAATGGGCTCGAATTTTTTTTTTATTGAACGTACACGCGCCGACAACGCGTCTTCCTTCTCTCCGTACCGTTTGTCCCTGTCGCCCATTCTCTCCGAATAATAAATTGTAAACCTGTCTGAAATGATTCAGTACATCGACACAAGACGCGTAAGGGCTACGAATTCTCGGCGGAAAATACTTCGCATACGTATCGGTTCTTATCCGCTGACAGCGCGTTGGAAATGGAATGGTGGTATCCCATTATCTAGGATGATTTATCACTACAACGCGTGACCCACGAACACTCGGTGCTTGTACCGGGTGAGAGAGCCTCGACATACGCGAAGGATGCACTAAATTAAAAAGAAGTAATGCCCTTGGCACTTCAGCACTTCGCGCGGCAATTTATTTCCCATCTTTCGCAAATAATGAAGTAAACTCGTGATGTGAACAAATTATAACTTCCTCTCTGCCCCCTCCCACCCTTATTTTATCAATGTCTAGATGTATATTTTTATTAAGATGCTGGCACTTATCTCAATAAAACTCAATAAAACACTCCGTCAGCGATCCAATAAAAATGCCGTACGTTAATATCAGTAATTGCTTATGAAAACCTCTAATGGAATATACATAAGTTCTATTCTTTTCTTGCTTTTATCCCTCTACTTTCTGATGTTCGATCTCCTTGAGAATTTCTAGCGGAAAGGACCTTCTCCCTTGCATAAATATAAACGTGGCACTTCCTCGATGTGGTACATTTCCCGACTAGGATGATTTAGCACGGCAGTTCGCGACAGCAACTGCGAATGCTCGGTCATGGCACGGACGTTTGGACCTTACGTCGGTTGTAAGTGTTCACGTCTGGTATGCGGCCAGTGTATACGGTTGGGATATATGACTGTCTTCGTGCTCGTCCCTCGTATAGCTTCCTTCATAACACGTACTCGGGGGAAGCCACGGATCTTTTCGCGGACGCGAAATAGCAACGCGAGTTCGTCGGGTCTCGAAGGAAAAGAGTGAGACTAAGGTGGAAGGGAGGCAGAAAGAGAGAGAGAGTAGGTTAGAAAGAGAAAGAGCGAGAGTAATCGGGGTTGAGGCCTGAATTTACGGCATGGACCGCGATAACACCTCGATAGGCCGACACGAGCATATTATAGCCACCCTCAAGTCGATGAAGCGTCTATCGTGACTCCCTCTTTTCGCGCCATGAATTTTACACGTTCTGAGATATCGCGATTGTTCCGGTGCAACGTAATGAAGACTTGAACAAAGCGAAGCAGCTTAATAGTAACCTTTCAGAAGGTTACTATTAAGTTTACAAGAAAGATAATTTCTATTTCAAGAAGATATAATCACAACTCGATAACTTTTCACCGAACCATTATTCTATTTTATATTAATTTAAATTTCCTTATAGTTGCGCAATTGAAAAAAAACTAATAAAAGTGAATGATTATACTGATTTGGATTATTGCTTCAAATTCGTTATGATTTTTTTGTATTTATTCTATTTTTATTTTTATCGCTAATTAATTTGTAATCTTTGCAAAGTTTTTATCAACGCATTTATATTTAGAAAAATACAAATAAATATTTAGCATGAGCATCCTGTTCTTTGTGAATTTCATTGAATAACATTGAACTCTCTCACGTTTGAGCGGTCGAAATTACGACCTGCGACCAAAATAACCTGAAGTGCTTGTTAATACAAGTATACAAATTACACGCATATATAGAACATGGGGATTAAAATATACGAGTACGAGACATTAAGTGGACCGAGGTATAGCGGAAATCGCGCGAGATAACGAAATTCAAAAGTGCTAATGTATTCGTCAAGCAGATTACCGAGGCAACCGTTGGGCGACTTACCTCTGCCGTTGTTGGACGATCGTTCGGGGCCCACTTGTTATACTCCCTTCGCGTCACCACGAACCTGCGGCCCTTCTCGACTTTCCTCCGCATCCTTCCCCACCGCGCCCTTAAACTCACTTCTTCGCTCGCTTTCCTGAGGGGCCCTGTAAGCTAAATATAGCTAAGTTCGTGATATAAATAGAATAACCCTGCAGGCCAAGATGGCCGGGGTCAGGCCTCGCATCGTCTTTTTCTTTTTCTTCTTCTTCTTCTTCTTTCGCTTCCTTCGTTTCTTCCTCGTCTCCCGAGCCTTCTTCTTTTTCTTCCCGCTCTGCCTCGACTCTCTGGTCACTGCGATTTACCTGTCTCTTGATTCGCCATACGATTATTCTAAAGATTTGAACACTTTTGCTTCTCTTAGTTGATTCTCGTAATCGACTTTACGCGAGAAAGGTCGATTCCCTCGATATGAGTTCACCGACTGATTCTTTCGCGTTTGTATCTTTGCACGGTCATTTAATTCTGGAACGCATTTCAGTTAGCATTCGCATATTTCAATGTTTTAGCGGCGATAGACGTTCTCGTGCAAATTCCCGGCTATTTCCCGAGCTCCTTCCGCTGTTGTATATAGGTAATTAAATGCGAAATAGCCATAACATCAGCAGACCGCATTCTCGAGCGTAACAGACGTCTGCGTTTATCACGATATCGCGTGCTACTGGTATCGATCTGATTCTCGTCGGATCTTGACACTCTCTCGGTTAGAAAGTTACAAGGGTATGGCCGATTGAAAGACTGCTCACCGAAGCGTCTCTAATCAGTCCAGTTCACAGTTGTGCTTTTTGCGCGAGATTAAATGCCGTCTCTAACGACCTAGTACTTTATACGGGGATGCGGTCGACGGTGCCCGCGGAATATCCTGCGTTTATCATTCTGTACGAGAAGCGGAGGTCGTAAGATCGAAAGAGTAGAAGAAGAAGAAGAAGTAGTAGAAGGTGGAGAAAGAGCGGGAGAGAGAGAGGGAGAAGAAGAAAATGAGGAAGACAGCCCGAGGCTCGACCGACTCTGGCCAGGGCCGTATCGGCGGGATTAATGGCAGTGACATCCCGCTCGTGGCCAGATGAGATTCTCCATCTCACCCGCGAGCGAGAGTGAGAGGAAGCGCGCGATACCTGCGAGCAACGAGATGGAAGCGAGAAAGAAAGAAAGAAGTATGTGGCAAGCTGAGGGGAAGGGGGAGGGGAAAGAGGCCCAGAAAAAGAAGTCAACGACGAGGCGGAGGAGGAGGCGGAGGGCGGCCGATGTGAGTCGAGTGCGTTGACCTTAGGATTCGATGCGCGTCCTTGAGGATACCAAGATGGCGGGTTTATGCAACCGGTCACAATGGTATCTGCAGGCTGCCGCGCTCCTCGTCGCGTTCTATTTGACGCACGACGATTCAACGCGCTTGCATTCTCGAGGGATCCTCTCCCTCTCGCGCGGACGCGCGCGCTCGCGCACGCATACGCACGTGTTTCTAATATGTACGCGACACTGCCTCGCAGACGTTAGGTGAGCCTTATGCACGTTCACGTGGGTCGCATATACGACCATCACGGTCGCGAGCCCGAGACGCGCCGTTAAAGCCAGTCAGTCCAGTTTCCATCGCTGCAGCCTGCACGGACAAGTCGGGAATATACGCGGCGATTCGAAAGGAAATCAAATCCGAGGAAAGGCCAACGAACGGCCTGGACACGCCCGGCATATATACATAACATTGGTGCCTATGCGCATACGTTAAGTCAAATGGAAAAACATAACGCAGCCCTTGCGATGAATTCCTTGAATGTTCGCGACAGCGAGAACGGCGCGTCCCCTCGGCTCTTCCGCGTGGTACGTCTGTCTTCGGCTTGTCACTCGTCATGCCGCATAAACCGCTTTCTTACGCTATCCCGATTCCTTACTTGGCGCGACCGTGATGAACGAATGTCTTTCCCTGCGCAGTCTGGAAAGACGCTGATACGCTCTGCGTTGCACTCCACTGTATCTCCACGGAATAAATCACATCCGTTCCTTCATTTCCTCTGGATCGAGAAGCGTAAGTTCGATGCAGAACGCGTGTTACATGTGGTGGACGCAGAATTACGAATTACTCGCGTGCAGCAGGTATTCTTTCAAGAATAAGAAAGAGAAAAGATATTGCGACATTTGTTTTTCTTATTTCGAAAATTCATCGATTAATTCTCGCGAGATTATTTCGGTGTTCGCGCGCAGTGGAGCCTATGTCCTTTGTTCCCTGCGCGCATGGAACTCGCGCGATGAAAAAAAATACATGTACATATATGTGATACTGACGACCAGGATATGAGAGAGGCGAACAGCTTTATGTCACTGCACATGTATGAGTGATACGTTTACGTCTGTAGTTGGCCGTGGTGCATGTGCGTGAACACACGTCCGTGTCGCAAGTCAAAGCTCCTCACACGTATGTCCGCATATGTAAATGCACACACGAGGCAAGTAGGGATCCTTGATCCTACAGGAATGCAGCGCTAACGGCTGCCCACGCTGCCTCAAGTACTTCTTCGTCTCTTTTTCTCCGACCCTCACATTGTCCCTACTTCTTTCTTTGTTTCTCCACGGCATCTAATCCCGGTAGGACCAAGCGTAAAGTGCGAGGCACCATCGGCAGCACGCATGTCCTCGTCATTCTGTAGCGTCATCTTCGTTGGCATATATTGTGTCTCTCTGCGCGTCGCTACGTGATGCCTAAAAATAAACGCGACACGTTATTGAATAAGAACATTGACGTGCCTGCGTTGGCGATAAACGAATAAAATATTCAAAAAATAATATTTAAATGATAACGATACATCAACGTCCAAAAATATTGTAATGTATTAAATAAAAAGTAGACATGTGTGTTTTGAAGCTATGCAAAAGGATGTAATTTATCTTAACATCTTAACATATATTAAATTTTAAAATATATTTTCTAAGAAAATAAAATACATATATAAAATGTATTTGTTTAAAAATGAAATGAGAAAATAAAATACATATATAAAATATATTTGTTTAAAAATGTCTATTATGTGTTTAGCTAGGCTCAGTTTAACTTTTCGGAACATGAAAGTAATCCCTAGCATTCAATAGACATTTAAATTATGTTTATATACTCTGTACCAATTAAGAAATAAAAATCCACTTTTTATCGGCAAATCGGCACAAGATATAATATTGTGTCACTCCTGACGAATTACACACATATCGCATCGTTGTTAATTCCCCTCGCTTTAACGTCCAGCAATCGAAAGATACTCGAGTTTCAACTCACTATGTTACTGCCATCATGCGGCTCTTGCGTGATCGAACGAGGCACGTCCCCCATAAATAAACTTTTCATACATCAGCGGGACGAGTGGCCAGCGCAGAATAAAGCACACGAAGATGAAATCATACCTTGCGCGCTGCAGGATGCATCCACACCGTGCATCCACACCGACGGTGTCCGGTAGCTCGCAGCAGTTTAATCGACGTCCTGCGAAGAACTTTTCCTCCCAGCGCCTGCGTGAGCGCGGTTAAACCAACGCGGCAGTGGCAGCATATACGAGAGAAAAGATCATCTTCGATCTTCAAGGTCGACCGCATGCGGCTCGAGGCCTTCTCGCGAAGACGTCGATCCAACCGCGGTGAATTCGTTCGACTGTTTTCATCGTCTGGCAGCTGTTATCCAGCCCCGTTTCCCCCGTAACATTCGCTGCTCCGCTCCGCGTCCCGGGGCGCGACTACTTACATTTATCGATTTAAACCTTGGTCTCGATATGATGGAGCAAATGACGAAGAACGACGCGGACGGAGTCGTCGACGAGGTACCGTCTGCAGTTACTTACGGACGCTCCCAGAAATTCGATAATACGCGATTTTTTGTAGGACAACGAGGAAAGGTTATATCTAAATACTGTGGTCAGCAATGATGATGAAAATTCGGTACTGGAGAATGAAAAATATGAAGAAGAGGAATATGAAGAAGAGAAAAAGGAGGAAGCAGAAGGGAAGGAAGATATTTACAAAATGGATGAGTTTTGGGACGAGAAACCGGGAGAAGGCGAGTATGAGGAGGAAAGATACGGAGAACGGAGCTACGAAGATGAAGAAGCAGAAGAAGAAGGAGATGCACCATCTGATCGTGCGACAATCTCAGCGGCAGAGAAGCCCGAAGAGGAAGTGCAGCAAGACCTGGTGGGGCCTGATCACGTGCTCGCTGAGATACCAATCGAGGTTCGCATAAACTTGTCATTCTGCGTCATTCTGCCCGTGGAATTACTGTGCCTCACGACCTTCGTAATATTCTAAGGACTTAAGTCTCCCTTCTCATCACGCGCCCCCGCATAAACATGTTTCCGCATTGTATACGTGTTCCGTCGCTATTGTGATTGATTGAAATGGTAATAATAAAAGGTTTCTCCAAGCATCCTGACGTGTTTTCATGAAATTATGATGATCATGATCACAACGCGTATTGCGATACTAAAAAGAACGTAATAAGTTAAATACTATTATTTAGATAGATATTACTGAGATTTTATGTAATTACCAGTGCAGATTTTTGCCAGTCACGAGACAATGCTCAGAAAATTAAAAGAACTTTTAGCTGAGCAAAGAGAATTACGGAGGAGAAACAGGCTTCTCGAGATGTGGATTGTCAAGCACATGAGAAAGGTTAAATATTTTAACTATAGTAAATTTTATATATATCTAACTCGGTTTCTATTTTACACAACAAATTTCAATTGCAAATTTTGTTTGTTTTTTTCTATCGTTCTGATTAATTGTAATTAAATCGATATATATATATATATATATATATATATATGCAAATGCAGCGTAGAAATGTTCGCTGTCTTTAACGGAAACAATTCTCGTTACGAGGCATTTATGCATGCAGATGCAAGAGAAAGTGATACCCGTAGACTTGACCAAGGAATCCGAGGAAATGGAGCAGATCTATAGACAGACATTACTTACATATAAGCAGCACCTTGACAACATAACGGAGTGGAAAACGCGGATAATAGCCGACATGCAAAGTTACGAAGATAGGGTTCAAAAGACGCGTGACGAAAACGTGCGAGTGTTCGATGAACTCTTGGATCGCGAGAGGGAAGTGGCGACGGATCTCATTTACGCGAAGACCGGACGAATGCTTACGAAGAAGGCTGTCAACGAGATAACCCGTCGGCAGGTGTAACTTAATGACCGTGAATCATCACTTGTCTATTACAGCAATTATGCGACGTACCAATTAAATCCGCCCGACGTGCATGCACGTTAGTCGTGAGGCTCACGTGAGGACTTCTTCATTGCCAGGTGTCACGCCGCGAGATTCTCGTTCGCAATCGTTACGACTGCATCCTTCTGCAGCATCGGCTCGAGAAGATAAAAACGCAACTGCGAAATCTGGAAACGCTCGGAGAAGGGATGTCCACTATGGATTACGAGGCTTTACACGCGGCTCATATAAATTACAGAGATAAGTTGGATGAACGCGACAGGGAACTCGAAAAATTGCGCTGCAAGTATGTCGAAACGAGCAACGTTGCCTCTATTAATATAATTAGTTATCTAAAAGTTGTGTTTTTTTTTCGAATGTTTTTTCGATCGTCGGGAAACTACCGATAAAGATCGTGTCTCGTCGTACTTGAACTTCTGCGCTAGCGATATTTCATGGATTGCATTACTGATTCATGTCAGAGCTCTCCGGCGAGATATCTACGGTGTCGCAGTTTTAATATGAAAGATGTTTAACTTCAGGCGAAGAATGAATTACTACCGATATCTGTCTAACCATCTCTCCGAACGAGAGCTTTATTAACCGCTTATTGGCAAATCGAAATTAGAATCGCTGAAATAGTTAACGGAGTCGCTCACTACAAGGAGAAGGAGATATGCCTCGCGGAGGATATCGAGTTTGAAGAACGCAAATTGAACGAGTATCGTGAGCAGACAGCCAGAGTTCGAGAGGATGTCAATAAGCTCCATTTAATTTTGAGAGATTTACGATGGGCTCGCGAGGAGAAGAGGCTCGAAGGCGGGCTACTGATGGCTCTGTAAGATCTGTTAATTTCGCGTGTAGCGATTTCGGTCAATGTCATTCACGGTTCATCGACCCAGACCGGTGCTGCGTGAGACGGAGAGGATGATAAAGTTGCTGGACGCCACGAGGGACGACATTGAGATAATCAAGCGCGAGATTCACCGGTACGGACCTGCGAACGGGAGGAGGAACAGGACGAAGAAGAGCAGCAAGGCAATGTCGACAATGACTCAGGACAAATCAGATCGTTTCTAATAAACGAAATCCTCTAACGTTTCTTCCTGCGACCATTTATTTGCCGACCGTATCTTTCTATAAAAATTACATACGGAACTTGATGGACGTAAATAAACATTGTACCTTTTTTATTTCTTTAAGCTGTTTGTTCGTGCTCCTTTGAAGAAAGATTTACAACCGGCCAAGATCAGCGCAGCTGGTACGATAATTAGCAAATCTCGCGGATTAATCGGCAAATGATTGATTTCGTACGCGGACATTATATGAGAAACAAACCACCCTGGCGTAAATCACAAACACGCCCACGTACGCCATGCCGAAGCACTTGGCTTTGCACGTGAGCGCGATAAGTCGTTTGCATTATCGCTTTCCGTGCGACAGCTTAATATCATAGTAGCGAATATGGACGATAGCATGACTTATCCGCGACCAAACAATCGCGCAAATTTCTTACGTTGTGGCGTGTGCAAATCGCTGTTCACGCCGTAATCACAATCGCGTTATCGCGATTTAAGACAGACTCGTCATTCCGCAATGATGATTTCGCATTATTCATGAAGCCTTATAATTGTAACGTTACGGTATATTCAACGGTATACTAATTAAAAGGATAGGTCTGTTTGCAGAAATTAAGGGCTGGCAGAAGAGTGTAATTAAAAAATATTTCCTACGTGCAACACACGCGTGTAACTCTGTCGGACTCAATTAAATGATTTATATTAAACGGCGAGGTGTACGATCAAATCTTTGAAACGAAATGAAATTAAATCGTCCGATCATGTCAAGCCGCCTACGGCTGTTTTTATACCGATTCGTTGAGCATACGATCGTTAACATATATTAGCGGACGATTTATTCGCACGTCTCAGGCATGCGAGTATGTTTTCTCGCGGCAGATCTAAATGTGTTAACTGGAAATGTATTAATTATAAATTCGTGCAAAAAAAAATAATAAATCTTCCTACAGGTTTTCACCAAGTCAGCCTCATGTCACACGCATGACGTTAGTGCGTTCTTAACTCGATTATTGCATTAGGAGCGAGCGTATACATATAAAATTCAACGTACTCTCAACTTTCCATGCATATAGAATGAATCCGGGCAAGGCAGAATAAATTGACCACGTGTGCGAGCATGAATTCTCTCGACGAACTTCTCGCTCTTTTATTTCATCGCTAATTATGTGAAAGTTTTGCTTGAGTTTCTGTAATTTTTCCACCACCATCTCAAATATTAAGAAAAAAGAAACACTTGTTAATAACATAATTTCATAAATTATTGTAAGCGCGACAAGACGTTTTAACCGTAATTTGCCCAGTTACATTTTTTTAATTTTTCCTCTCGTGCTATAAATTTTACATATAAATATCTTGCGTTTTTATAAAGATTTTATTTGTTCCACATTATCTTTTCTATACGCGTATGAATGTAATCCCGTACTACAAGTTTGAAGTAACACCTAGTGAAAAGTTTTTTATTGTATTTACTGTATCTGTCAGAATGAATTACGAGTAACGTTAGACCTATTACAAAATCAACTATTGACAAAAGGTCTCGTCTTGAAGTCAAACGTACGATTTTCTACGTTCTACATTCAATTCTTTTTTTCCGTTATTACTCGTTTCCGGCTGTTACTACGTAATCATTTTTCAAGTTCTTTACTAAATTGCGTTTCTAAGAATACACAAAGCGCAAAGTGGATACGGAACTTGTACTTGTAACAAATAAATAACGACTATTATTGTACTACTGAATAGATTAATAGTCTGAGTCTTTCCTTTTAAACGTCGGCAACGAATTATATCTTTACAAATGTTGAAGACGGATTTCTAATGATTATTACATTAAGGCCATTTCCCTCGAATTCCATGACTTCTCGCACCGGTTTCGAGACAGGTTCTCTAATTGCACAAACGAGCCGAGGTTTCGTAATTCTTATTACAGGCTCGGATGAGTTAGTAGAATGGCGTTAGATTAGCAAACACGTTTCATTGTCAGCGTGTGGGCAGTTCCATTCATTCATACATCCACCCACCGAAGAGAGCACGGCGTAATTTAAAAAATTCTAAAGGTTATCCCCGTACATAACATGTATATACTCGCATGCGAGCGTGCGCGATCCCAGAATCACCAAGTAATCAATCGAAAAAGGATGTTCATTAATTTCACGTAGGCGTAGAATTGACTTTAGCGACAAGATAAAATCGAGCGAGGGTGTATCGCCCGCTGTTTGCATCAGAAGGGCGAGGCAACGATCGGGCGAGGCTCGCATGATTTGAGGCCAATTAGGGCCGGCGTTGAAGCCATTAATCCCTTTTGGTAATTTGTCCGTACCCGGAATTGATTTAAGGCGGACACGTGGATCGAAGGTAAGACGAATGGCTCTGCGTAGATCGCGAGAAGAGGTGACGTGTCAATTAAGCTACCCTACAATTCACCGGAAAATTATGTACAGAGGCCACGGATACACGCATGATACAATAAATCACGGCCAATTTCTCAAATGGTTTTTGATTTGAGGATTATTTATTATTTATGCGTGTCGATAACGTACCGTGATTTTGCTCGGCCGTTGAATATGCGATCGCTCGATAGCCATTTAATCGCGTTGTTTAAACTCCTTGTCGAATATTTCATAAAATGTCTAAGTTGTCTCCGCGACGTTATACATATTTTATTCGTACACGCATGTCATATCTGCAAGGCTAATAAGAGGATGGCGATTTCTACAGAGATTTACATTTTTTGAATGTTTAGGAAGAAATCTCATCCGAGATTCGCTGTTTCTTTTATACTTTACTGTCCGCGCGACCATCAGGTAGAAAATTCATATTGCGAGTTTCTCTACCTGCGCTCCTGAGAACATTTACCTCCGGAAAACTGCTCTTTATCTGTAGAGAAGAATTCCAGCGTCTCCTTTTCATATTTTTTTTCTTGTTCTCTCTTTATGTAGTAACTTCCTTTCTTTCNTTTTTCTAGTTCAAACTTTTTATAATCTAAACATTTTCCTTTCCCTTTTCCACTTTTATGTTTATTTTNTATTATTATTAATGTATTTTAATTAAACATTGATAAATTCTTTCTATACTTTCTTTGTATACAGATTTAAAATATCTATCTTAAGCTATCAATAAATATTCTATTATTTTTACTATATATTTTGCATTAACGTCTGCACATAAAATTTAGTGATTTTTCTGCAAAGCAAATTCAGTGAATTTCTGTTAAGGTTTCTTTTAAACTCGCATCCAAGGCAATATCTTGTGAATGTTATTGCAAAGTTTTCTTGTTTTTTTCTTTATTTCATACGTTTTATTAAAACGCCAAATGTCAGAGTTCAATACCTTAATAATAAACAACACCTCGATTGGTATCGCGTAAACCGAGTGGCTAGGCGAAACCATGCAAAACAAAGAGAAATCTCTCGGCGAATTATGCAGATCGGATGCATTTGCATTTGCATTTGCTTAGCATACACCCTGTTGTTTCACGACCCTACTACGGTATGGACTTTCTCATGTGGTTACCATAAAAAAAATTAGAGGTATCTAAACCCAATGGATCCAGTGGTTAGTCTCCCACACTACCTCGCCCTTTCCCAAAGTCGATCTCACAGCGGTTTACTCTCTCCGAATTGGATCAAGCAAATTTTTCCGCATTAATGCTGATTTCTCGATAATACAATGCATTTGCGTGATATTCGAGACTTGCTAGCAAATGGTTGATGTTTAATGATCAGTGCCTTCAATTCAGATTGTATGCGATCGCGAATAATGAAAAGTCTAAAATTACAGCGATAATATTCTAGGTCTTATTTCATAATTAATTTAATGTTTTGCCTAAATTGTGTAAGAAAGTTTAACTGCAGTAAATCTAAATACCTCTCTTTGCGAAGCGCGATATACTGTGTATGGTAGAGTCTACAAGAATCGACAGGTGGTTCCTACTGACTGATGCCAGACACCTTGTCCACCTTTCCTATCGCTCACGAATTTTATAAAAGGTCGAGCGTAACGCGGCAATTACGCGAACGCGGAACCCTTCCGTAAAAGGGAAAACGCACGTTAAGGAATCGTGTTCATTCTCAAGGTCGACCGGTATCCTACCGGCTCCTGCCGCGACCTGCATAACGCGTTTCTATTACGCGGTCAATTGCAGCGATTGTTGCGTGTCTCTCGCAATCAGTGGCTCTCGGTCTACACGTGCTCCATATTGCGCGCATTGGTCCTTTATTCTCTTTCCTATCTTATCCGTACTTTTGAAAAACTCCATTTACCTCAATGATTAAGAAAATTTTATGAATTGTACGTTACATATTTTAATTGTATAAATTGGTCTCTCATTTTTGAGAATTCTACTCTCAAGTTCCTCTACTATCTCAGAATCGCCATTTAATCGTGGTAAAATTCGATTTCGCTATTTCGCCCGACGGGCGAAACTAATTTCTCGAAAAATTCCGTTGGTACAGCTCACAAAGAAGGTTGGACGCGCTGCCCTTCCTTAAACCAGTTATCGCGACACAACGGTTTCTTTCGGGGCTGATTGCGCGCACGAAAATGGCGTAATCATTGTGATTAACGAGGAAACCATGTCGTCGTTGTCGTCATCGTTCTCTTTCGTCGCCCTAATTGGAACACGTCGACGTTCACGAGATTGTGGTCACCGGGGAGCGAGGTAACACATTTGGGTCGAACACGAAATCTCTGTAGAAATTATACTTGCGCGTATTTATACGCGAACAAATATATGAATGCGTGTGATCATGTTGTATAAATATATGTATATAGGTATTCGACGCGCGTAAGAGCAGCTATCTTCCTGCGAAACAATGGCGCGTTTGAGCGACGCGTTTTCCGCGCGAATGCGCTCGCTATTGCGCGGGCGGTATTATCAAACATTCGGGAACGCTTTAATTGTGCCTTTAATTGAATCGACCTCACCTCTCCGGGTCAACAGCATCGAAGGACTCGACGTCCTTGGCCACAACCGGCAGATGGTCGGCAAGACGTTGGTCGGTGCAATCCGGCTCACGGTGCACACCAATGCTGGTATGTGCATTCGTGCCCGTACGATCTAACTTACGAGGTAACATCTCGTTTCTTTCGAACTGACCGCGAACAAGAGCAAAAAGATACCGGGCGCCTTGAGTGCCTCGACGACCGAGAATTTCCTCGGGGATATTGTCGCGACTTCTCGCGCCGGAACGTTCGCACTCGCCGGACGCCTCTCGCCTGTCCGTTGCTCCTCTTTTACCTTTTCTTTCCTTCTTTCCTTCTTTCTTTGGCGCGTTTTCATTTTCGATATTACATCCCAGAAAGGTCGGGATGCATTAACTGGTACTTTATGCGCCCCGTGAAAATTATTCCCGATCCACGATTGTAAATAATGCCATTGTGATCACGCTCTCGTGGACCGTTGCGCAAGCACGCTGCATGCACGCTACATGGGGACGCTTATCCTGCACGGCCACGCATTTCAGCGTTACGCATAAATGTGAAATTATGTAAGTACTGCATAAGCGTGTAATAAGTGTAAACCAATACGATATTTTCGTAGGACTTTACGAGGCGATACCCGCGTGGGTGTTGCGCCTTGTAAGAATCCGGAATTATTTTTATGAAGAGGAACGCGTGTGTTCGCCGCTGTACGGCAATAGATAAGCATTCATAAATTTCTGCAGAAACGATAATCGCTTATCGTTAAGCGCAATATAACTTTCCTCTCAAGTAGTATGTGTGATAAACTTGAGAAATTTTAAGAAACCCGCGGCACGCCCGCGTAACCTGCGTAATTAAATAAAAATTTTTCCGATTGTCCGACAGTCGCAATTAGAAAATCATAATGGCTTGCAAAAATTTATCATAAATATTTCACACGTCGATTAACACGTCGTTTCTTACATAATTTAAAAAGTGCAAAGCTTTGATCGCACGAATCAGATTAATATTTATAGGCTGTTTTTGAGACAGTTACTTATATGTCTACTCCAAGAAGTCGGTTTAACGTTATTATTCGTGGTTTTATCAGGAGAAAATGACATACGATGCTAATATCGTAAAATATTCGATACGCAGTTTAATTATTTAGACATTATTTAGTAGCTGAAGATATCCTCTGGCTGTTAAATAATGTATTCTAGTAAGCGTTGTGAATCATTCGCGACATCGCTTTATTACTTTCAGCGAGTTTCGTTGTGACGGATGCAAGTTTTTAATTCCAGGAAAAAATATCATCTTCCTTTTATGCGACAGATCAAAGTTCATATGTTTGTTTTTTTTTTTTGCGAAACCTCCACGTATGTGAAGCGCAAAATTCTTCTCTTTTATCCCACATTAATAATTTCGTAGCAAATCTTGATTTATACAAATTAATTCTCATCTTCTCATCATTTTTTTAATGTTGGGAGAGCCTCTTTAATTAAATTCTGACGCAAGAATTCGACACACCGCGTGTCTGTCTATTAATTGAATGCCTAATCGCTAATTCGTAAACCTAAAGTAGGAATTGGAAGGCAATGCCTCGATTAAGCTTCAATTCGAATCGGCGCAAATTTAGCGCGCCGCGTATCGCAAAGTACGGGCGGGATAACGCGGCCGTGAAGCGAACGGAGAAGAGGGATAATAGACATAGATTATAGCAGTCTTAAGGGCTTCTACGGCGCGGAGGAACGAAGAGCGGGCAGCGCGCGGTCGTTTGCCTTGGATTGCTTTCGAACCGGCGCGGCGCGGCGCGGAGCGCCCGATCCCGATTCCGATCCCGGCTGGTTTCCGCCGCGCGCATTCCATCCAGTCGAATCGGCCGCGCTCGGCACCGTACGGCGGATCCTCGGCCGGCATCGGCCTCTCTCGGCTACCTCGCGCGGCACCGTCGTCGGCTAACATCGGCAACAGTCGTGCAACGGCGCTCGCGCGGAATGGATCGCGGGTCGTGTCTTTTATTACGAACGCGCCGCTAGAATGTCTCCGTCAACGTCGTCGCGAGACGTCAGAGACGCTCATATGTGGACTGATAACGTACCGGTCGACGACGTCGCGTGGTGAATCACTGCTGCGGAATCCGATCGCGAAAAAAGGGAGAGAAGGCTGGATCGCGTCCAAGGGAGTATCGGCGGAGGGAAAAAAAGCCCCATCCTTTCTCACGCGTTCCGATCTGTGACGTGGTGTTAATGTACAGTGGGTGTGCTGATTCCATCGTTCCTCTCGCGCGTTCAGTTCGCCCCAGCGTCGTCTCTCCACGGATCTTAAGGAGCTGCGCTGCCGCGAGAGACCTGTAGCACCTTTCCCTGCGACAGTAGCGGCATAGCAACGACGATCGAGCGGATCGAGCGGAGCGGAGCTGCAGCCGTCTTCGTGCATCAACAGGTGGGGACCTACGGCTACAATATCAGCTTCTATGTTTCTTCGCCTCTTCTCGCCGACACCTGCGCGTCTCGCGCCAGGTGCAGGCAGCGAAGACCCAATCGTCCTTAGTCATAAAGGGTTTCTAGGTGATACTTTAACGAAGCCCGCCGGTCGCCTGCGCACTCGCACCTGCCCACTGCTATACGGGCTCTCTCTCGTGCTTTTCTTGAAAACGCGATAAGCCGCGACCACGTGCTCTTTGCTGGAGACGATTATTATATAACGGATATTTACGCGCGACTCGGCTCTGCCTGTTTCACGTTTCACGCTTCAATTCGTTAGGCAAATTCTCCATTCGCTCGCCTGTGCACGACGACAATTGTGTATAAATCTCCGACTGTGCGTCGCACATACGTTTAATTTCATTTCCGCGTAAAGGAATATTATTGTGACCGCGATCGCGATCTTATTGTTAATATAGCACGCCGGCTTCGATGAGTTTAATGCCGCGATTAACATTCAGCGCGCTCGACGTGTGTTCCGAAATAGAGTTGGAAACTTCCTGAACGCGTAACGGTCTCGGTTTTCGGTTCGTACCGGCGGCGCTGCCCGAGAGGGAAACGGCGGCGCGTGCATGTCAAGAAATCGTTCTTCTACCTGAGCAAATTCCAGATAGCGATCCCCACCGGATCTCTGGCTCGCGCATTCTCGTTCGCCACGCGAGATACACACACGGTCCCGAAAACGGTCGGCACCGTACTGCACCGCGTCGGTGCTCGATCGCGAATTCTGAACGGGAAAGCGACGCCGCACGTTCTCGCGTGGAAGATGAATACGGTGCATCGGGCACGGACCGCCATTAATGGCGAGCTCCGACATTCTCAGGGAATCTTCCTCGACCGACCGACCGACCGAGCGGTGCGTTGAACCGATTTTCCGGTTGGATCCATTGTTTCGTCTATGGTCTCGACCGTAACTTTCTTCCGAAGGAAAGGCGCGTGCTGCTGGCTCGAGCCAACGAAGAAGGCAGTCGCCATTCGCGAGCATAATCAACGAGTCACCACTTCACCGAATAGGTTGTTGACTCGCGCGGCGCGAGTCTCCTCTCGAGTCGCGTTGATTTTTAAATAATATACACGCCAGCGCGTTGTTTGCGCGCGCGCCGCGGCGCGGCGATGGCCTTGACATCAGGTCGATACCAAGGCTGGTGCCTTGACCTTTTCCGCGCGTTCGTAGGTTGCTTCTTCGCTGCGGCGCGGCGGCGAACGGCGTGGATAAGCGTGATATCGCCTCTGCACCACGCCGCGCAGCCGCGTGAATCGGAGCGAGAGAGGATTTATTAAATTCTCTTCGAATAGGTGTGCGTTGTAACAGGATTAAATTGCGAGTGGTAATACAACGTGCGAATATAATTGTGTGAAAGTAGTTGCGCGGGTAGATAGTTGATCTTAGCGAATATGCGATCAGATAGGAGAGGTATTAGCTATTATATGCTGATTTTCTCAAGTTATGATTTAGGTTTAATTCTTAAAATAAAATTTAGATTATAATTGCTTACATGGTTACTTCGTGTGACTCGAGGAGAGAAGAAAGATTAATTATAATTCTCTCTTATGTTATTGATAACAGGATTAGATTGAGAATATTAAATGTGTCAGAAGTAGGAGAATATAATTCTCGCCCCAATATAATATGATATCACACAATCAGTCCATAAATTTTCATTGCCTGATATTAATGGTTTTAAAACTACTCTGAAATTTAAGATATGATAATTTCATTATCTAGGTTTCTGAGTTCACTCTATCGCGAATTGGAGCGAAGAAAAATTAATTAAATTAATCTTTGAATCGGTATACTGGAAATGTAATTTTATTATAAATGATTTAAATTATGTGGGACACATAGTAAATAAAATAAAAGCGATTAATAAAAGCGATAGAGTATGTACTACATTGACACTGCTAAATATAGTTAAATTCAGCACTGTAAATTAAGTTAAAAATAGAAATGTTATTTATATTCTGTATATGTAGAATCAGAAAATATTGTTTTACAAAGAGTGATGAAACAGTAATAAATGCTACTTTGTCGAATGCTCATATTGATTTATCGATTATGCATACTGCGAAATGTGAGCTACTTGAAAAAAAATTTACGCAAGGATGAAAATGTCACTTTCGATATATTATTAACCAGTTATTCATATTTACGCGACAGTTGATAATTATAGAAGTGATTGCGCAATATTGTTAATGAAAGTGTTTGTACGTCTGGTAACACGTCAGGCAATTCGATTTCGATAAGCGTATTTATCAGCGCGAAGCATAAAAAATCGCTATGAAGCCAATACGAACCGGAAACGAAAATTCGTTATGGCTAATACGTTTTCCACAGGTATTCGTGTATGCAATAGAAACTTTCTTATGAATGAAGAGGAACTATTTATAAGAATCAAGAATTCTGTATAGATAGTCCGGCGTGTCAGACATTGATGTAGGTAGCTACCTGTAATAATTATGGCTGGTCAGCCGTACCGACACATACCAAACACACCCGAAGGACCTCCAAATGTAACGCTTATTAAAATACCATCATTAAACACTTCGATCGCGGTCAGGCTCCTTCGTGAAGGGGCTACAGTGAAAGTTGCTGCGTACGAGCTATCGTGCCCTTTGACCATGGACACATTACTATTACGTGCATTGAAACTATTAACCTTAGAATGATGAAGTAATGTGGTTTTATAATGGCGGAAAATTATACAACAACTAACAGTAATATTAATTGAGTTTATATCATTTTTATAATAAAACGAAGCAATAATTGATAACATTATGTTATATTTAAATTGAAATTTAATTACTTTATCTTTTATGGCGAATTTTAAAGTAGTATTGCTAAAAATCTCAGTTTATTTATTAAGGCTATAAGCTGATTATAGTTATCGTGTCAAATTTGACTCTCGAAGAAAACAAGATTGAAAAGGTTTAAGATTTACAGATTTCCTTGAGCATCTTATACCTGCTGAGCCAGCTTAGCTAATTTATTTTCTTTAAAGGAAAAGTATTTTCTGACTAAACCTTTCGTGCGAAAATTTTGGTTTAGGCAGAATTTATAGTATTCGTTTTTCCTTTGATAATCCTATTTTCATGGGATTCTTAAACAACCATCTTGTAGTCGGGGTTTCTACTAGCAAGATAATCTTACAAAACTTAAAGATTCCGACGTTGTGTGAAATGAAGAGGGATAAAGAGGAGAGAGGAAACGAACGTAGGTGAAACGCTTGAAATTGCCTTGAAATCGCGCGCGTATTACTCAAGAACATTCCACGGGAGGCTCCTCAAATTATATGAACCTGCCGCGCTCATTCGTGTTTAATGAATGTAGACTTTCAGTTCTCCTAGAACACATCTTCGATTATTAGAAGGAAAATCCATTTAGATTGGAATATGTTTGTAGTGAAGATCAGTCATTTTTCAGGTTGTCTGTGTAGATTTAGTAGAATATAACGTGATCTATCCCAATGATTATATAGGCTTTATCCCAGCTAAAAAGATCGTTATTTTGAAAAATGACTACTGAATAGGAGACATGATGAGTTGCTCTATGTGAAAGTAGTCGATTATTGACGGGATTCCTTTGCGATTCTATTCCAAGGCTTTCTGATTTTGTCCTTAAAAAGAGAAGGGTGTACTGGAGTATCCAACAAAGGATTTTTTGTTATATACAATATTCACGTGATTTAATAACGAAATTTATATATATATATATATATATATTTCTGTACCGTAGTGTAAGATTGGGCGAGTAGGCCTATTTCAGTCCCTAATGTCACCTAAATCTATAAAGTCGCATTTTGACCTTGGCAGAAAAGCGGAAAATAGAAAAATGCAGAAGCCAATAAAAATTCTCACTCATAGTAAGCAGTATGTATTAGTATATATCAATACACATTGCTATGAGTGAGAGGAGTTCTGATTGGTTCTTCTTTTCTGTTTTCTGCTTTTCTGCCATGGCTTTTCTGAATTTCTAAAGATCCTTTGTGAATTCCCGCTGAAAATTGTATGCAGGATGAGGGCCAATATTTGAATTTTGAAAGAAAGGACGATGAAAATTTGAATTTGAACTCAAAACCCCTTTGTTACTAATCGCTCGCGTTAACACAGAGCCACGCGTCATCCCATTTATATGTATCAATAATTTTTATAACTTTTTAAAATTAAGGAGTCACATATGGAAATTTAGTTTGGTATGGTTATGCCGCGTATCTTTCGACCACCCCAGACACAATGCATCGATTAGGTATTCGACATCGTCCATTCGCCGTATTATTCCGAAGGGCAAGGGCAAAAAGCGGCACATTAAATCGATTTGGTTGGCATTATGCATTCGAGAATAGCGAATAACTGCGATCGAATGACTGTCTAGGCCATTTATCTCGGCACATCTTGAATCTTATTTTCTTCATCGCATCTCTATCCGATCGTCCTACCGACGATCTTTCGTGCATACTATCGGACATTGCAACCGGATGTCCTTCGTATCAAGAAAGAGAAAGAATAGAGAGAAGGAATAATAAGTAACGTCGGTGAAAAGGGAATGAAGGTTATCTATTTATCGGGGGTAATCTATTTTGCATTAATATTCTTGTTGGCAGGCAATAGTCATTGAAATTGCGAGCTTCCAGAGCGGCAAGCATAATCGACGATTGGCCCATAATCTTGGGAATCAACATGAAGGGGGGGTTAAACGAGAAATAAGCATGAAGTTCAAGAAGCGGAAGAGCACGAAGAAAGGACGATGGAAGAGCATATTGCCGCGGGATATCGGCCGCGCGCGCGCGCGCCTCTAAACATTGTAAATCGTGAAAAGCGGACGCATGTAAATCCCCGGAGAAACGCACTTACCTCGCGGCGGTAATGAGCGACCGAGGTAAATGTTGGAAAGGCGTTATTACCCGATCGCAATTGCTATTTCAGGAGTAAAGCCATTCTTTTGTATGATGATCAGACAGACCGGAATCCGCAGTGTACTTATTACACGCACGGAAATGTATCTTTCAGTTTTTCCTCTTTCCTTCGTGCTGCTTTATAAGCTGCATCGTACAAATCCGGAGCGCATCCTAGCTCCAAATAGATTAACAGCATTAAATATCACGCCTACCCGACCTTCTTCATCCGATAAGCTACCTGATGTCTCACTAATCCGATTATCTATTTATCTGTTTCGGAATGTGAGCGCGCGATCTTTACCGTTCTAATCCATATTTTACCGTACAGCACGATGATTAGGATGAGAGAGAGTTGCGGAACGAAACTTTCGTTCGTAGGACCTGTCCTACGTAATTTTGTTCTGAGTAATTTTCTGTGAAAGACCACTGGAAACGAGCATTTTTCATTGTCTGACACATTGATGTTAATAACTCTTGAGGTTAATATCAGTGTTCTAGCAGTAGCTTTCTTCTTACTGTAGAATTCACGGGTTTCTCAAAATTATTCGTAATTATTCGGAAAACGTGATACGACACCGAGATAAGATTCATATATCATAAGATAGGAAGCAGGCTGATCTATTTCTCCGTTGCAGATTACTACCTTGCTCTTACTATTACTAGTCATCAAAATGGATGTTGCATAATCTAACAGGACCATATTTATCGCGTGAAAGTGAACAATTGTCATGTCGATGGTCCGTAGCGCAGGATCAGTTTAAACTGCATCGTTCGTAACGCACTAATAATAAGCGACGCTCGATCACGATCCGAGGTTTTATGAACTCGCGCGTGTGGCCTTTTGCATCGTGAACGACCACGATGCGTGCCACGGCACTCAAGTCATTTGTGACAATGAGCGATTCTGCAAATGTCGATGACACGCCACGGAGAACAGAGCGGTCATTATGGTCGGTACACTCGCGAACCGTGAACGATCGTTGGAAAATTATTGTTCCGGGCGCGAGCGGCCACGCTCTTGTCGTGCAGCGTTTCCGATTGCAACATAAGTTCCAGTTTTCAAACGAGAGTTCGTTCGTGCGATAGAGGATGACATTTGACATTCCGTCTATTCAAGCGGATCAACGATGATTAAATGATTATAAGAAGATGTGGAATTTCTATTAAAAGATTCTTGAAAGATAGCATATTTCTTTCTTTTTTTTAAATTTTAAATATTCAAATAATATTTTTATTTAAAGGAACGAAAACGTATAGCTTGAATCTTTGTAAATAATTTGTTTCTGCAAACTTCGTTGATGATGGTTGAACGACAAAAATGTCTTCCTAAAGAGATTTAATTATCAATTATGAGTTTATCATTTTTTTCTTTATGTTTTAAGCTCGGTACGTTTTATGAATTAATCGCAACTAATAGAAGCATAAAAACAACATTCCGTAATATGAATCGCGTGTATGTACATAAATTAATATTCTGTATTCAGTAAAAGCAAACATATTCGGAGCATCTAACGTTCCGGTTGAGATTTTAAATATCATGTTACTCATAAATCGCTCGGAAATAGATGGTTGACCTCAAAAAGCAGTCAACCTTTATTATAATATAGTTTGTATGACAAAATGGATATCGAATTTTTTTTTTAAATAATATTTTTTTGCAAGCATCGCTCATACGCACTATTTTATCAGCATATTTCCATACGATTGATGATAATGTTTGATAACGCGTGCACGCGCCTCACTATATTTAGCGTCGAGTCCGGTTCCTTTCTTTCGTTTCTCGGTCCAGCAAACCCGACCGGTGTCATTGCAGAAAATCAAACTATCAGTTACGGTAATCTCGTAAAAAGCCAAGAGTCCTTGACTGAAATAAGGCCGCGCATTACCAATTAGAGAGTTCTGCCAATCATTACGTTAGTTGACCTGCATTATGTCCTTTTCGTTCAGCTCCGATCAGCTCGATTCACAGAAATCTGCGTAAAAAAATATGCTTGATACATTATCTCGAGACGTGAAAATTCCACAACCTCGTCAACACGCGCGATTACGCTCTCTAATTTATTTACGATCGTTTCTTATCGTGACATATTGCGCTCGTCTTTGTTTCCGTAGTTATTTAAATTTTTTTCATATTTCTTCGAGGAGACCGGATTAATGACGTATCCCCCTTAAGAGCGTCTGTAAACGTACAACCTTCTATTAATTAATCCCGCCTTATTGCCCATTGCGTAACGAAGTTCCGTACTCTCTTCTCGAGATAACGGTTCCTCGGGATGATAAAGCGCTATTTATTCACAGCAGAGTCACGTCGCTTTGACAGTTAAGACAAGCACGCTTTTAATCAACACAATAACCCTGGGCGCACTAATTAATTGAGAACCCATAGCCATACATCTTCGACAAACACAATAAAACAATACGGCCAAGCGTTAGTGTTTTTCGCCTTCCTTGAATTTCTCCACACAGTATCTTGAAACTATCTCGCTTCCTTAGACTATTCAGCGTGTAATCCTGTTGCCTTATTTCTCCCTCATTACAAGATCTCCATTATTTCATCATTGATCGATGATGCGTGGAGACCGCTACACAATTCCAATATTCAATTTAAGTATCGTCTCATTATTACCCTAATTAGTAATTGACGAAGCATGCGATTCGCAGATGCGCTTGCCTATATTGTTGTTAGATTCTTTAAGAGCTAGCTCGAAGAAGAACGATAGTAATCGAACAGCTGTTTTCGCATCGATTCATTCTTTTATCTTACGACCGATTCGTTCCGCGTTTTGCTCTCCGTTTCAATCGTTAGCGCGACGTTCCTGACGCCGCTAGTCGAATGTTAATTACGGGAATCGACAAGAAACGCATTCGTTTCGCGGAGCGCAAAGTTTTTGTTTGCATATTCGCGATTGTTGATGCATTATCGTAAGATACGGCATTTATCTACGCTAGTCGCATTTACCAATCTTATCGCCGTGAATGATAGCACCAATAAAACGGCGAAATCGACCCGTACACAAACGGCAAAGTGTTTTCCCCAAGTGTTTTCCGAAGAATTGCGCAAAGCTGCGCAAAACTGCGCTACAAACGGTTTCTTGAATGTCAGGTTAAACGTCGCACGACCGGAGCTTGATACGCCAGTACAATGGGCTGGGAAAACTACTTGGCGAGCGACGCACTATATTCAGCTGCTTTATTACCGGGTCTCATTATGCCACGATGTACCGTAAAGGCATTAAGTTACGTCGTTACAATACGGCCACCATAATAATCCATTAGAATTTGTTATATAAACGGATCCAATTTTTTGTTTCTTTTCGGGAGAGAGAGAGAGAGAGAGAGAGAGAGAGAGAGAGAGAGAGAGAGAGAGATCTTGTTTATTTGCGCTGGATCTCGTCTGCATTGTGATTTTAATGAAAGAAAGCACTCTCTCGGAGGGGTTGCGTTCTCCAATTCACGCCCGCCAGAAATGATGAAACATCCATGAGAAATATTTCTACGCACTGCATCCGAACGCTTGCGTGGAGCAGGTATTGTTGCATCGCCGCAAGTATTCGACGATTGTTGATTTAGGATCAAGAGCAGCGTAAATAAATGCCAGCGGCGGAGAACGGGCCGGGATGATACACGTTGGTCGTTCGTGATTTCGATCTCAATGTCAAACATTGTTGGCCAGTTATTACTGCACGAATATACGCGCTCTCGCATATTACGATTTACGATTATGATAACTCACGACTTTTATAACGTTAAAAAATCGCTACGGTTCGCGTTAACTACCTTCGCATTTTGAGGACAATACGCGGGTAAGATCGTAAAAAGTTAAAACCGGTTGAAATCGAACATCGCTCGTAAAGGAGGAATAACTTTGTGTCACGCTAATCAATATCAATGTAAATTCAAGTAGTTTATATAAATTCATAAAAACCTGTTCTCTGCAACTTTTTCCTTACTTTGGTCACTATTAATTTTGTGCGCGCTTTGAACACCGTTATATCCACAATAACTCTTTGGGAAAAAAAAATTATAATTTATTATAATGGCATTGTGAAAAATTCTATTTTCTAAGTCGTAGAAAAATATTGATGAAAGTCGAGAGAATCTAGTTTTCATTGTAATGAATCCGCTAATAGTTTATATTCGCCAGTCTAAAAAAAACGTCGACACTCTGTTAATGCCACGTATCTGTAGCGTATTATTCCGCTAATATCAGCCGAGTTCAACGGTACTTCCTTGCAGGATAATGTACGCGGTAGCATCCGTCAAGCGTACTCGTCCTTACCTGACGTAACCGGGTCGAGGTGTCCCGTAAAAAACGCTTTAAGTGTAGAGACTTAAGCCGAGCGCTTCCACGTATAATCGAGAGCTGATTTCACGGTGTTGCACCTAACACGATTCCGTCGACGTTCCTACTCACGCTCTCGTTTTTTCATATCTGAATGCGAAACCGCGGTGAAGCCCGGTCGAGTTATGCGCCACGGATATACGCCTCTCGCCAATATCCGACGTGGAACGCTTTATCCGACGTCGCGCCGCTCGATCGTCGCGCTTTCGAGTCGGTTTGAGACGCGATATAACTGCATTCCATTGCATATATGCGGCGATGTGAGAGACGCGGACAGATGGACGAACGGAGACGCGGACGCACGGTTTTATTTTACGCCGTCGTAAACGGGAAAATCATATCGACGCCAGGAATACGACAGGCAAGAATGTCGGAGATCGTCTCGAAGTATACGACACTTCGTTTTTTTCATATCGCATCTTTGCGTGCACTTTGCGTTCTTCGATAACGTTTTACAAACTTACACTCACTGGTAACCGGTATTCCTGGCGTGATGGAACATCCCGGTCTCGATTTCTAAGGAAACGAAAGCGTTTCACGACTTTTCTATCTAATTTTGCGAAAATTTAATGGACGGTTGAAAATTTGAAATAAATATTCGAAATAAATAGTTTGATTAAAAAAAATAGAGCAAAATGTTGCGATATATATACATATATCGCAAATATGATTATAATAAAAATTGATTATAGTAATTCACTTTCAATAATGTTTACATAATATTCTGCTAGAAAATAAAATTGAAGGAAAAGTTTGTTACTTATTTTTCATTTAAAAAAGCAATAACTTTTAAAATTTAGTATAGTGTAGCAAAATAATATTAATATGTATGTTTTATATTTTGTTATATAATGTTTTATAATTGGAGAGTAGAGCGTCAATATCAAACAAAGTCTAAGTCTCTAGGATTCGTTTTATATTACATCGAGAATTACTGTGGTAGAGTTCAGCTATCTCGCACAAACTTGTTTTAATGCTTCGTGTTGTCGTGACGGTGCAATGTACGAGCTTGTTCAACTGCGCTGTAATTTAATTAGCATCCCTTAGCGAGTTTGTCATTGTCCGCTAAGCACATATGAATCATCTCGACGCCTATCAGCAAGCGTACTTCTGCACTTTCATGTAAAGACACTATTTTATCCAAGTCAATGGAACGAATCATCGTCTCTGAAAGTCTTATTTAAAAAAAAAAATGAAATAATTTCGTCTCGTATCATCATTGTCAATGCAATTCTAGAGTTTCATAAAATATGTGCTATTAATTTGTAAATGCAAATCGCGTATAACTTGAAAAAAGCAGATTTTCTGCTTTTTTTATAATATGAAAAAATATCTTTTGATTTATTATTTCTACTTTATATTGCTTATTACAGCATCATTGATTCTCTTTGATATATTTCGCAGTCTTTGTAAAGTTTCCAACGTAATTGATGTAATACGATCGTAAATAGATAGTTAAAGCCGTCAGGACTGTCTTTCATGTGGAAGGGTATGGTTCGATTGGTGAACGGCAAAATCGAGCCGACATGTTGTTAACGCGCTTAAAACCATTTAGCACTGTCATAGTTCTACAGACACAATTCGCGTGCATTATATCTACGCCTCCACGACGCTCGTAAACTTTCTTCCGCTATACACGCACGCAACTTACCTTTGATACCGGCATCACCGGTATGCGTACGCATGCACGCACTCGGTGTATCGGTGTTGACATTTGGAATGCTAATGTCGATTAGCGGAATATCGATATTGTCACGGTGCGTGGCGCTTACTTGCATATTTTGACTAGAGGCATATAAAAAGAGGCACATAAAAAGAGAAAGGAAGAGAATCGTGGAAAAGGGTTTCGCGCTCGACATAAGTCTCGTTCTCCGTGTTGCTATTTGCAAATAATACTATCTTGAAATGTGGCGCTGCTTTCTGGCAATCCGGGCATTATACGCGGCAACGTGGAGGCTTATTTCGCTCATTACAAGATCTCCTCAAGCGTACACGGTGAGGAAAATACGATCGGAGAACTGCGAATTACGGGGAATTTGTGTATATGTAAAGATCGTTCGTAGTCGAGCGTACGAGCGCGTGACACACCGGATTCAGTTTCATAACGCATAATAAATTCGTACGAGGGGCATAAGTGCTGCAGTATTCGTTTAGTCATTTAATTAGCCGTCTCAAGAGAAGAGAAAGGAAAGGGTGGATAATGAATGCCGATGTGAATCACATTATAATTGGCGTTTTGGAGCAGGTTGAGAACGTGACTTACGCCGTTTACGCAGGATGAGCTTTATGCGCGTGCACGAGTAAAGGTCTCGTGAAAGGATATTAATATTGCGCAGCACCTACGCACCACGTGCCCTAATAGGATCTGCCGCCTTCAGGTGTCATAACAGTTCAGGGTCTTGACGGCGAGCGAGCTCCGGAATTAATTTGTAACCGGAAGACGTAGGCACGGCCGATATCTCCACCTGAGAACTTAGGCATTGTATATGGCGGTAATATCACATAAGTGAAACATAATTTCAAGTCCACTTGGCTCTTTTCGCTTGCTTATACTCAAACTGCCAATGATTTTCGGCACACAGCGATACCACGGTGGGTAATCTTATTAGAAACCGCGACGGAAGTGAAAGTAAGACACAATGCGCCTCATGCTTCACGAAGATGGCAGTCATTCAAACGCGCAACGCTAATTACAAATCCATAATCATATGCTTCCCGACGCTTTGACATTCTCCTGCCTTTTCTGTACGTCAACATTTCCTCTATCGCCGATTACGGTTTCGTAATGCTGTCGATTTTGGAAGACGTTGGCAACATATTTTTACATACCGCATATCGGCAGATGTTAATTTGAATATTTTTATACGCGGAATATGCTAAAATCAGCACGTGCATATACACGGAGGAGGAACTGAGATAAACATCCTCGGGCAAAGATATCGTAAAGTCGAGAGAACACAGCTGGCCGCGGACAGTTATTACGGATCATTCGGTTCCCGAAGAAGATTCGTTTTCTTGTACAAGAGAGCGCAAGCTAACAAACTCCGTATCTCCGGATACGATTTTTACAACTGATTTTGCCTCTTTTCGACGGGGATTGAATGGCTTCCAGCCTTGAGCTCGGAGACGGAAAACTCCTTTTGTACTACGATCCCGCCGGTTGATTGGCCGACCCACCGACCGACTCGGTGACCATGACGATCTGAGAAAACGCTATAATAATATACCTGACTGATAGGTTCTCTCTTGATTTTCTCACTTCGGTCTTGATGGCTCTTGTCGTGTCGGTTGACCTTACCTGTCCCTTGGTGGGCTTTCAAAGAATTCGTTAATAGCAGCGTGCTACGAAATGCAGCAACAACAATGATAATAATGTTGATATATGTTTATCGTATCCAATCCAAGCGTTATTTAGTCCATTGAAATTGCATGCATACATATCGTATTGTGCATATAAAAGTATCTTTCGTGGCTGCTGTCTTCCATCAACAAGATTCCATTTCCGCCGTCTGATATTAACATAACAATTATAACCACTGTTATGAAAGGATTTATACTTGTCAAGCGATTGTAAAAAAACGTATTAAATGGCAACTACAATACAATTGAAAATTATATAAAAAAATTGTATATGATTCAAAAAATACAAATTCTTCTAAATGTTAAAACAAATTAAAAAGAATTTTTCGTTAGATATAATCGTAGTATGATAAATTTTAAAAGGAATTGGTACAAAAAGTAATCGGTAGCCGCAAAACCGTCATTCATGTGTGATATCTTCATAGGATTTCTTACGTTATACCACAACGCCGTATTTTCCAGTCGGCCAATGTTCTCATTTCTACGTATGTTCAACGAAAGAGTACATCTCGCTCGCTTGCAAAAGGAGTATAACCGCAATTTATCTCGATACATACGCGAGAAAGAAAGGGGACGCCGAGATGCCGGGCGCATTTACGACAAACTGCAAGAGCTCGCGTGTAATTCCACGTCTGCACGGATGCGGATAGATATATCCTATCCACGCAGCCGACTAAACTCACCAGACAGTTCCGCGCTGTCGGTGCACGAGCAAATACGGCTGCCCTGTCGTTGTTACATACGATACTCTTGGCTTCGTAAAATACGTTTGAACACTTTATTCGTACCCGATGCGCAAGCATGTGCCCCCGATGATAGTTTCGTGTTCAAAGAAGTTATATCTCGAGGTACGTGCGATACATATATGTATCCCGTATATACATAATACATATGTGCATATGTGTGTAGATAGAAGTAATAATATGTAGACTAAGTGCGCAGCTAAGCCAGATCGCTAGTCCTTTGGAAAAAAAACCCGAAATGTCGTCATCAAAGAGTGTCATCACGGTCAATTTAATGCATGTAACGATTTATTATGTATATCAAGATAACATATATCACGGCATCGTATATCGAAAGTGACATTTGTCCGGTCTTATCGCGCGGCCAGAGCCGCGAGAACGAAAATCGTACGATATCTTTTTATATGATATGAATGTTTGCACAGTTATGAACATATGAATCATATCATGGGAGATTTTAAATAGTTTAATTTATGCCTCGAGACATTACGCGAAATTTTCACAATGTATAGATTATATGAATAATAAAATTAATAATAGAGTTGTGATTAAGAAATGCCATAAAAGTATATATGTATAATATATACTGTAAAATTGCAAATAAGGGCACACTGCAAAATGAACAAAAAATAATTATTATGGACAAATGTGGACAAATGATGGACAATCGAAATTCAAATATAATTTAAAAAATGCACTTAGAAGTGCTGATAATGAAAACTTTTTATTTACTTTTAATTGTTTTGCAAGGTAGATAGACAATGATTATGGAAAAATATAAATAAAGAATTGTAGACTATCAAATATCATATCAATTTTGTAAAAATTTGCACTTCAGCGTGCCACTTTCAAAGATCTATTTTTTTTTTACGCATCCTTGCTTTGTTTTTATAGCCTTTATGCTTGAATTAACAATGACTTCGTTGTATAATAACGGCTACCGTAAGTTCCGACTTATACATAAATAAAGTATATATTCTATCATGCAAATACAATCATGCAAATTGGAATAAATTACGTGCAATCTTGCATGTTATTATTAAAAGCAAGAAATTTGCACAAAGTTATTAATTGCACAAATCTGCGTCATGGCTTAAGATATAGTGTGCAATAAAACGGTCCAGAAATATTCATAAAGAATGATTCTTTCGTTCTACTTATACCGTGACTCATAACATGCTTCGTTATATTATTAAATCGCATCGCATTCGAGTAGTCACACGCTGATGTCATTTGAAGAGATATATCTAGTCGTTTCGACAACACGCATTAATATGCAATTAATGGCAACTAATTAGACAATTTCGTCCTCATAGAGTCCTATCAAATTCAACCATCAGGTTGAAAACTATAAATAATCAAAGATATATACGTATTGGCGATCCACTCGCAGTTGGTGATAGTAAAAAAAAAAGTCGAATGGTTTCCAGAAGTCATCCGAAGTACCGCCTAAACTACTTCTCGTGGTCATCTTCAAGGTCCACTCCAATAATTCTGGGACGTCGGCACGGCCACGCTTGTGAAACTTGCGAATCTGGTTTTTCTTCCTGCGCGGCGCGGCGGGGCGCATTAGCATCCGTCAGCAATTATGTGAATTCTCGCGGTGCGAGTGCCGCTTACCTCCGGGGTTAGATCGGGCCAGTGGTGTCAACGGCCCCCCAAGCACGTTCATAAACTTCGGCCGAGAAATGCCGATCGCGCGTCGATATCGTTCTCGACTCGGCTCCAAGTATCCTTAAAGTATGGCTGCCGATGCGATTCCGTCATTTCAAGTATGGTTGTTATTTTCGCCTGTTTACGAGGAGCGGCAAATAAACATAAACGTATGCAAATCAAATCGAATATGTTATCGGATTTTTTTTTCGATTTTGATTATAATCTTTAATTGTCACTGCGATTTGAGAAATCTTAAAACAATAATCATAGAAACGCATTGTGTGACAAGAATAAAATAATTAGGTCTGCAGGCAATCAGAATCCATGTACAAAAAAAATTCGCATTTTGGAGTGAATGCTTCACAGATTTAAAATAATTGGCCCGATATCACTATACATAAAAGATGAGTTCATTTAGTAATCTATTTAGCAATTTAATATTATACATTTAAATATTATATTCTATATTATATGAAAAATTATTTGAAACCGTTCTACGAGCTCTATATACAAGTATTGCTTTAACTTCAATCGCTTTTAAAAAAATGATTGTTTGACAGAGATTATATGTGATTGAGACTTCGATTCCATCTTTAAGAATACACTAACTACATGTCATAAGACATTACTATTAAACTTGTTGATGTTGACGTTTACGAGCATGTCATGTGCACGACTTTCTGCGAGTTACGAGATACATAAATAGAATAAAACGAAATGTCAAGTTTTATTTGCATCCGGATAACTTTAAATCCTTACAAGAAAATTTATTGTTTACGAAAACGATTCACAAGATTTATTCTATCCATTTTGACTTTTGCTCAGGCCCTCCAATCTTTTTCTTAACATTTTAGTAGTTAACAATTTTATGTAACGCGTATGTATGTAGATGATTAGTGGTATAAAGTGCGCGTTTGCCTGGAAGCTACGTTTTCAGTTCGTGGCTATATCAGGAATACGTGCATATCAGTCATATTCATCTCCCGTGTAAGACATGCCGTTGTCGTGTCGATACTTGCTCCATTTTGCTCTTTACACATCCGGAGCGTGACAAGAGACGATTCTCAGCTCGCCGACATTTACTAGCAACGTAAATACCGCTTCATGACATAAGTCACGAGGTGGAGATCTCGTGGAGGTAGTCCCGCATTTCCTGGGTCTCGCGAGCCGCGAGCCTCAGGCAGTTAACGACTTGCGCGACAGAGTGCCGTAAAGACGGGCGCACGCTCAGGAACGTGCCTCCCGACTATCGAGCACGGTTCCGGCATGACGAGCTCTCGACGAGGATTTCGCGCGCTCTCCCGAGTCGCGTGGATAATTCGCGATGATAACCTTTGCGAAGTAACAATGTCACGTCGCGATGACTCTTTAGGTCAGCCCGATCCACGGACGAAATGTTCTCGTGCAGCTCTCTATTTGCCTTTCACGATAGGTCGTCCATTGAGAAATCGACTTGGATGCAATGCAGATTTGTAGAAAACAAGAATATCTTAAATACGCTTCCACAAGGATTGTTATAATTTATTATTCAAACCGCTTTATATATTCACATATCGTAATGTAATCAAAATAGTTGTTCAATTACATTTTTAATTAAAGTCACGTGAGAGGATTATAAATCAGTATTAATTTTTATAATGAATATATATGTGGACCATAAATGTGAACTGAATTAATTTTTGTTAAAAGTACGATACGAGTTAATAAAATATTTCAAAATTTGTGTTTATTTTTCAAATTGGGGCAATACGAAAGCATTATTTGTCAAATTGAAATATTTTAGTTACGATCGAAAAGTATCTGTGCCTCTACACGAGATGGTAAACCAGAGAGAAGTGCCGAAGTCACTTAGAATTCTCCACAAATAATAATTGCGAAGAATAAATAAACAAAGCGTACGTTTATTCAATATTATTCAATGTTATAAGAAAACTCTGCGTCATCTAACACGGTCGATCCTTTAACGCTTCAATTGCCGCTGCATACTGTATTTAAATAACTGTATTTAGCACTCGTAATGATACATTGTTGCAATCTGCATGACTGCCAACTGCAGTCGAGGGGAGTTGAATAAATTCATATTTATATTTCATTATCATAAAATAGTCTGAGCATTTTGTAGCACTATGCATATATTTTTACAACCACGTGTCTCTTGACGCTTTCGACATCAAGGTGCTCATATCAAAGTGAGGCTACGTGTCTCTACATGACGTCAGACGCGGCAACGCTTGACAAAACCGACATCCGATAGTTAGTGAGCAACTGGCACCTACCAGCTCCCAGCATGGTTTCTGACATTCAAATATCTAGCCGCTAAATATTCCTACTCACCGACTCGTGGAGAGGACATCGCCGGCAGTTGGGTTCGTGGAGTGTTGGAATGTATCAAAGATAAACATACTCCGCACAATATCAGCGTTGTGATATACTTGCTGTTTAAATATTGACACATTTCTTAGATATATTTTATTGTTTTAACTTTTCATGCCAGAAATCAGATTATCTCGCAGCTTTGACGTATTTTATCAAACAAGTTAATAAAGATTGTAAGAACTTCTGCTACTAAACGTTAACAAACGTTAACGTTTGTTACTAAACTTTTGCAAACGTTAACGTTGGATTTCAAGCATTAAATATATGAAGATTTTTTTTATTTTTTGTGCCAGCGATGATCAATCGGTTGTATCCAGGTTAATGACATTGTAGAATAATGTGGAACCTAACATTCTTCTCTTTTTACGTTGGTGAGAATTTTAGTGAGGACGAAGATCTCTTAAAACCGATTCTCAATCATTGTTCAGCGATTACGTAATGCCGCGAATATAGGCAGAACGGCTTCCAAGGTTGAGAGCACTAAAAAATGCGAAAACCAAGTTTGTATACTAAACGATATCTTTTATCTTATTACATTTTGTTCCAACCTTAACGTCTCATTATTTACACTTTCTTTTGTTTCATTTAACTCTTTCTTTTATCTTGAATCATATTCAATAGAAATTGATTCCGTGTTTGCTTGCAAAGTAGAACAAAATACACTGAGATCAATACTGAAATTGAAATACAGCAAAATATGCTCCATGTTCCTTACGAATAAACGCTAATTTTGTATATATTTAACGTGTAAATACATATATAAATCGGTTAATATCTTGTTTTTGTGACCATGAAGTAATAAAAAAATACGTCGGGTTTCTCCAACATGCGCGCTATTCAAACATTCGAGATATACGATAAAGTCTGGTGAGCAATGAGCATGAAGAAATTTTCAAATCAAATCCTAACTATTTGCTGATCGACCTTCCATTAGCCAGCCTACCATCTGCCGCACCGATTCGATTACTCATCGACCGAAATTCAATAAAATTCCTTTTTCTTTTCGTGCGTCTAGCGAGCACCTGCCCGTGCGCTGATTGCTGCGCGGCGCATTGGCGGCGTTTCGTCGCGTCCGTGCTGCCGACAAAGCGCATTTTTGCACGCGCATCTCGGTGATAAATTCACCGTGGTAAGAGGACCTCTAATCTGCCGGCCGGTTATCTCATCGCTGACGACGACGCAGCACTTTTGGTCGCCCGGCCGCCGCTTGCCGGCTCTTGCGGCGAACTCGGCTTTCCTCTTTCGGTTCCTTGTTAAGAATTTCACGAAACGCGTACGCAATCTCGTATGTCGCCAGTCTTTGGTTACAAGAATCCTCTTTAAAAGGGAAAAGGACATCACGTGCAATGTCCGGGGAGTCGTGCTCTCCGCCGAGGGCTTGCAGTCTTGGGATATTTTTCTTACTTGCCTGAAATTAAACGGACTTACCGTATCTTAATACGCGACGAGCGTTGTCCCTGTTGCGGGGACCGAACGCACAAGCTTGTCATATTCGTTATCTCTCTAGCGATATAATCCGACTAGCTGAAAGAGAACGCGAACGAGCGCGCGAGAGAAGGAAAGTTCCCACAGCGTGCCGCGCGCTAGAAGGAGAAGGATCTTTCCTTCCTTCAGAAGTTTACGTCTCCTCCTTTTCTCTATCCTTCGTTATACACGCGAGAGTTGATTACATATCCGCGGACCTTGACGGCATTCCTCCCCGTCATTGCTTTCGAATTATATAGAAAGCATCGCTCGGTTCTTTACACAGCGCGGGCCATTTTTGCGAACGGTTTAACGAACTAGTTTACTGTTTTATTGTAACGTATTAAATATCATAGCCGCGCGTAAAATCAAGCATCATCGGCATCTCGCTTTATCCGAGGGATCTAACGCGAGCTCCTGTCCACCATAAGAAGTGTTCTCTAATTCCTCGCAGATTTTATCCCAAGAAATTCCCAGTTTCCCTTTTCTACGATTATTAGTGAACGGACGGGATGGAATTTCCGTTGGTGAATCCGCTCGCGTATCCAACCGCGCTAATTTTCCTAGTGCCGCGCGCACACGCTGCGCACGTCGTCGAAACTGCCGATGCAGTTTGAGGTAGTGCTAAGTTCAAGGAGAGGAGGACATGAGGGCAGGGAGAATGTAGAAAATAGGAGGTGAAGGCGCTGCTCGGTATCCGAGAGATTGGAATGTCGTCCCTCGCCCGCAACTTTGCGCCGATAGTAGTCTCTTATTTATTCGCTTGAGTATCCTGTTCTCGGCTCCGTTCCCTCCTATTCCTTTTTCCCTCTTTCCCTTCTCTCGCTTCCTCCTGGCCGTTGACACGTGTTTCCGTCTCTCTTTCCCGCTCTCCCGCTAGATGAGATAATTCGTCTCTTAATGCGAGACATTCTCTCTTCAGCGCGTTATTAATTCTGATTCAACGGGTAAACAGTTTGGAACGACGTTATGTATGGGTATATCTCCGGCAATTTCACAGCGAGACGAATGGAGTGGCAATGCGTTCATTCATCGACGTACGTCTCGCCAAACAGTCACGTCGCGGGCGATTACGATAAATTGCATCGTTTTCCGAAGACAATGCGCGCCAAGACGAATAATGCGCGCGTGTGCAAAGTGCTTGCCACAATCGGATCGTCGGGCGTACTTACGTATACGCGCGTACTTACATATACACGTTGTTCTCTATGCGTGCTGATTGACTTGAAAAGACACGCGCGTATCCTTGTATAGGAACATGTCGCATGTGCGTACGACAAGCCGCACCACCAATTCCGCGACACCAATTCTCTCTGCATAACGGCCGAACAAGCCCGCTCCGCGGCGCGACGCGGATGAATTCACAAAAGGATTTCGAATGATCCGCGATGATAAATCGTCCGACACAATCACGCCGAGTTTCCCCGAGTTCGCTCACCGACGAGTCCGCTTCGCTGTTATGTAATGCTGATTCGTAACGTACCTTTTACGCGGCCGCATACCACGACCCCTCGTGAACCCCTCTTTCCACATCCAATAAAATCCATCGTCCTCACGTCGAAGGCCGAGGCTGGGGTGGCCGAGGCGATCACCATGAAGAATTCGCCGCGATGCGCGCACGATCGTTGCGTGGGCGAAAGCATCGACAAGACCCTCTGCATATATGGATACGGAGAGTCGGAGGGCACGATGCGCTATTTATTTACGACTGTCTATGTACGTATGTCTCGCGCGCTATCGCGCAACGATCATTAGCGCGCACGGGCGTGAGCGTATGTACTCACTCTCCCCACAGCCCACGGATAGGACTTTAATTCGAGCTCAGGTAAAGGCGCAATGTTTTACACACCGAAATTATTTACCGCTGTCAATTAAATCGAAGAATAATCGGTGTCAATTAAAATCTCCCTATCTCTCTCTCCCTCTCTTTCTGCAACATCAGTAATCGTGTGGTGTGTACATATGTACATACGTACGCACGCTGGATGAACAATCGTCGCGGCAGGGGAGAGTTAACGCGAGCATTTTTATCAGATTTTATCTTACGACATCGAAAATTGTAATACAAACTGGATACGATCTCTCGGTACAACCGCATAATTGCAGCTGACTTGTTCTTAAATTATCGGTGCGCACGCAAATCATGTAGAGACGCGCGATCCTTACCGGTCGGCCTCGCGGCGCGGTCACAATGAAGAGAGCTTGCCGTAGTAAGATCATCAAAACGGCGTTAGATCGGCGAATAAAAGCCGAACGATACCCCGATCGACTCGTTATTCTTGACGTGATATACACAGTCTAACATAGTCATGATACACTCGGGCATAATCACCGTGTTCTCCACTATTATGCGCAGAGTGCATTGTTCTCGCGTCGTATCCGAAGGACGAGGAACCGCGGAATCGCCGCGAGCGATGCAATTAATATCTAATCTTCAATTACGAGTGTACATGCCGGCAACTTAACGCAGGCAGCCTTTTATCAAAGAGCCAGGATCTCTCTCTCATTTTTCGCCCTCGCACGTTACAACGTTGCGGAGGCCCGGCGGGAAAGTTGCATCATAATCCCCCATCCTGATTATTAATTATTTATTATTCTCTCGGTTATAACACGTGGAAAAGTATACACCTTCTCGAGAATAGCCGAACTTGCGCTCTGTAATAAATAATGAGATCTGCGAGCAAGAGAGAAGAACATATGAAGGGGATCGGAATATGGAAAGAGATTGGCCGAAGAGGAAGGGTGCCTGCAACATCGCCAGCCGAGCGTTTATTATCCTTCAGCTTCGATACCGGATTATTTTTAGTGTACGCGTGGGCATAAATGAGCGCATAAAAATGCACATACCTGCCAGCTCGTTCGCCTGCCTCCGGATCGGCAGCGGCTAGAAAGAGAGAGAAAGTCGCGGAGAGAAAGAGAGTTGAGCCACGCGGAGGCACGATCGAGAATCAAGGAGAAAAGAGGACGAAAGGACGGGAGACGAAAGGATGGCCGGAGAGTGCGTGTGTGCAGGCTTATAGATACCGACCAAGAGCTGTCCGACATGTTGGCGCCACCAAAGTATTTTATGCATGCCAGATGAGAGTACTCGTCTCTCGGATCTGACACTGAACTCACTCGACGACCCACGCAATCGAGTCAAACTCGAGTCAGGACTCGAGGCTACATACCAGAGAAGTTGTGCAAGTGTTGCGTTTTCGGTGTTATTTCGGGCGAGCGCAGTGACGACGATCTCACCACTAGACAGCGCGTTGCCTGGACTCAACTTTTTCATTGCTCTTAGTTTATTTAGTTGCACTGTGAAAAATGTTTATGTCTCTATACATTTAATAATACAACAATGTACTTGTTAAATATATGCTATCGTGCATTCATCATAATGCGCAAATTGCTCTTAATGATTTAAACATTGAGTTTTCTTGAGTTAAAGACATCAAATAGAAAACATCCGAGTTAAAATTCATCAACAGTCATTTTTGTTCGTCATTAGAACAATAATACGTTTATTATATTATTACTCTTATTAATACCTTCGATTCTTACCGCTTCGATCCTGCAAATCTATTTTGCATAATGCATTTTGTCCAGAGGAATGTATAGCACGACATTTACACGCACGACTTAAACCTCGAACGATAGAAATTTGATCGATGTTCAATTGTGATCCAATCAATTTATGAAGCGATCGAGAACCAACATTTCACATCGGTCTACAGTAAAACAGGATCAAGAAGGAAGTCTAACACTTGGCCGCGGGCGCGATTTCCGGTTCGTTCGGATGCTTCTCTAGTGAATCATTGGTCACGGTAATGTCTCGAGAAGGGTTTAGTCATCCAGTCCGCACGGCGCGGCCGCGGCGCATCGGCTTGGCGCGACCTTGCAGCTGGTCTCATTGTCGCTCGTGCGTCGCGCGCGTTCGCCGCATCTACCGCAACATCGTCACCTCATTGTTCGCGAAACCGCGATGCACCTTTGTCGTTAGCCTTCTTATCGTCTCTACTTATGTCGTTGCTTAATGTCGACAGTGGCACATCATGTAGTTTATTCGCACGCAAACCACCTTGCGTTTATCATACACGATCAAGGGAAGCAGCATTCATCTCCTTCAATGATTAATCCGTGGAGCAAAAGAGATATTTTATTGCGTCAACTTGTTGTGAGCGGTAAAGAAACATGCGTTTCATGGTCACGGTTTTCCTCTGATATAATAAACGATATAAAAATGCAGAAATATAATAGAACCATATAATTAAAAAATAAATATTAAAGTATTTTTATTGATATTAAAACTATAAAAACATATTTTCATTAAAAATTTTAACATTGTTATTAAAAATTGCAATTTTTGGAATTATATAATCTGCAAGGGTAAAATAAAGTAAATTCAAAGAATACACTTTTCTGTGAAATATGTACGAACACGTTATGCACATAGAAACGTAACGTAGCTATTTACGTCATTAGGCCCGGTATTACGGCACTTACTTTAAGTTTACTGTCTCGATAACCATCGGGCTCTCACGACCGGGATCGTCGTTGTCAGGAATGTCACGGGAAAGACGAGTTCATCTCATAAATGTTTACTCGAGTATGAGTTGCGAGGTGACGAAGAAGGTCGCTCCTTGATTTACCCTGACAACCGGTCGTCGAAATCTCACTCGACTACAGGAAGTTCGTTGCCCGCATTCATGAGAGACTCGGAGTATCGAGAAAAATGCGTAACGTTACTTAATTCTTGAATAGAGTTGACAGATTTCGCTTCTCCGGAGAACGTGCCAGTCCTGCGTTTGCCATTTACCGTTGTACCTATACACTTCTTTTGTACAAGTAGACAAGAAGTCGTAATAATGTGAAAGATTGTCAGTAACCATGCGAGGTAGTTAACGGACTATCGTTTTTCACAGAGTTTAGTTTTTACTAATACGAATTATATCTATCTACTGAAATTATGGAACATATTACTAACGAATACGATAAATCACTTTCATTTATATACGTATATTTTGAATTACTTAACCCGGAACTGTTTTCCAGTTTTACGAGTTAAAATATTTCTGAGATATTATACAAGAATTTAATAATTTGAATTTTGTCTTTTTCAGGTATGTATTTATAACAGCAACAAAAGAAGTGTGCGGAATTTATTACGGAGATATTGTAAGTTATATTTTTTGCTACAAATATTTGCGTAACAATATGTAGGTATATATTTAAAATGCTAAAATATAAAGACGAAAAAATATAAAGTCAGTTATATTAAAAACGAAGAAATATATAAGATACAAAATTGTAATGTAAATGATGAAATTAAACAAATATCTATAATGATCTCGATTACAATGGTTTTTTTTTTATATAATGGAGTAAAAAAACTTTCTTAAAGGGGGACGATTAACTTTGTTAATCGCGTTTACACAGAACTTCTAATGATGATAACGTGAAAAAAATGCAAATTATTTTGGGAACTGTGCGTGCACCATCTGCACGCTATTGAGTTTCTTCTAGTCTACCGTACTCCAAGACTATTAATAGTACTCTCTCGGAATCGGAATGTGATTCAGGACTTTCACTGTCACCTCCTCACGTGAAGTCTGTAGACACGCGAGCGGCAGTCCGTGTACGCACGTCCGTAGGCGTGTCTTCGTCTCGCTTTGCTCGAGCCTGTTTTCCGTTTCTTTCTGACTGTGTATGAGTTATGTTTTTTCCTCGTTTCTTACATCTATCGATCGTACGTACGCGCGAACGTCATTTTTACCTGCCGTTGCGTGCATAAGCTTACGCTTATGTCATGATGACTGAATCCAACTCCATCTTCGCGAATCATGTATTATCTTCTTTTCATTCGTGTTTTCGGTTGAGCATTTACGATTGCTGCAATTAATTAATTAGTATTATCAGTGTCCGATATGTTTATCTGGACGATAAAAACTGACGCACTGCCGTCTGTCGTGGTTCTTCGTCATGACTTTGGTATTTCTAGAGATATTAGCTGATAACATATAATTCATTAACGGATATCAAAAGATAACTTATCGATATAAACATCATTGAATACTGTAAAAGTTGGGAAAGATTTTTAATTTTAAGCAGCTTTTATAACATACTAAAACTTCTTCACAGGCTTCTTTATAAAATAAATTTCTAGGAAGGATAAAAATAACACATTTATACTCACAGAAAAAAATAAATTCTTGACTCGTGCACAGTTTTATTCTTGAACGCTATTGCTTTCAGTGGAGCATAAAATGCTCTCTTTAGTTAGAAATGTTCACTTACATTACATCGATAATATATAAGTTTATGCAAAGTATATTTTATCCTCAAGACGATAGTCTTGTTTCTAAATTTGTTACATGGTTATAATAAAAACTAATTATAATTCGAAAACTATTCTTGGATTAAGAATTACATTATATCAAATGTACCTTATTTTTTAATTAAATTTTGCTTCTAATTAAGAATATTTTTACTTTATATTAAAAATAATTTATTTTGAATTTAAAGTTATTTATACTTGGCGTTATTTTTAAATATTCTTAAATCAAGGCATATTTGCATTTCTTTAACGATTCATTTTTTTATATGCTTAACTTTCTTATTTGTACTTTTTTCTTTTAGAATATTTAAAAGTAAACTTTGTAACATTTAATGTAGTTTAAAAAAGAAGATACATTAAAAATTAAAATATTCCATAAGTGAAGGCATTATGTTAACTGAACTCATTGCAAATGTACTTTCTTTCTGCCCGAGGCTACAATTATAAATTTCCATTTCAAAATATCGCGGCGCATACGATAGATTCCGACGATTGCACGCATCGTACATAAAGTTTACGTTCATGGGCGGAATCAATTAGCTTGGAATTTTCAACCGCGCTTAATAGCATTCATAATTGCTATACTCGCAGTATCGTATCGGCCGATCAGTTTTCTCGTAGAAAACTTCCTAAGCGGAAGCGCATATAGTGCATTTAAACGAGAGATATAGAGGAGTCACTGGATCGACATCAGTTCTTGCGTTCAGCATTATTCAATCTATAAAATTTACTAACCATCTCTGCAAGTTTTTATCCTGAAAGCTGCTCCAGCTCGTTTTCTAAATCACATCCGTCGTTACATGCCGTCTGAGATTAACGCGCACCGTCGCTTCGGTCCAATACATATCTATATATTGGATCGTTTAACGAAAACGATTATTCGTCCTCGATGCCGCTGGCTATGCTCGTTTTTCATGTTCCTACAGCTTGCATTGCGGGAGGATATAAAGGAATCGCGTGCGAGTGCGCCGTTTGCAGTGGCCGATCCAAGCTCGGAATCCACCGCTAGTTAACAGACTATTTCAAGTCCCCCCCTCTCTCTCTCTCTCTCTCCCGGCCACCTTTGTGTGATTACGTGGAAAGAGTACGGTGTTTGAATGGTCGAACGACAGTTCCGATTCGCCGGTCTCTCGGCGTGTAAGATGAACGAATATTGATAATGCACGTTCGTGTTCCTCTTTACTTTATAGCGCGAAGACCGTCGTGATTCGCGAATCGATTCGGATCGGAACTCGTTAGAATGCATGGAAGCACGCACTAGCCGGCCTTGTAAAATGTCCATTCGAACCTACACGAAGCAAGGTTTCCCGTACGTAAGTGCTTAATCGGCGATGCCATTCGCGATTACATGAGGATCGAGTAACCGAGGTATAATAGAAAATTTCGTAACACCCGGCTCGACCTGCGAAAGTAGCACAGCCGGCACGAGCGCACGTGGCGATCGAACCTGCGACATGGGATCAAATGAGCGGATAATGGCAGCGCGGAGAGATAAAACGGACGGAGTAATGGCCAGGGCATATTGCAGCGCGCGCGATGCACCCGTCGTGGCCCTGATTTCGCAGCGCGCGGCATCGAACCCGCGATTGGAATTACCTGCGCTGCTGTAATAATCGCGCCGGTAGAAACGCGTTGGTTGCAATAAGTGAACACGTGCCGCGCGACCAGTGAAAGTATGCACTTACGTATCGGAAACACGCGGCGCGGTGCGTCTATCATACGCGGCGCCGCATGATTAAGGCGCGCGACAGATACGCGCCGGACTTTAATTATCATTGCGTGCCGCGGAACGAAGGTTCATAAACGTGCGCGTAAATATTCTCGACGTCGAGGAGCATAGAAAGGTCGCCTATTGCGGCTTTGAGAGCGAGAACCAGTTTCGTCGAAGAAACTTTTTTGTTCTCCATGATTTTCCTGCTACGTACTCGAACGTTTGGTCGCGAAATTGTTTCGCGATGTTACGTGAAATATTATAATTATTGCGAATGAAAGCAACACATCACACGATATTTCAATAAAGAAAGTCGTTTATGTCATTCAGGTGACTTGAACGATATTCGAAATTTTTAACAACAACGACATTTATTTACGACGTCTCGCGTTTCTTTTACTGATAAGATCTACATTTATCGTTTCTATCAAGTCAAACGCGATTCAAACTGATCGCGTTTGACTTTGATAGCTGTGAAAATTTCAGCAGCTGCGTAACGCCGCGTATCCGTTCGAGATATGCGGCTCTCGAAGATTGGCAAATCGCTTCTCGCCACGGATTGTATCGGCGCGTTATATGTCGATTCAGCAGTGTAGTATCGCGTACGTTTATGCGATTGGCCGTTGCGCGTTAAGTGCAACGTGCTCCTGGAGTGTATGTAGGTTACATTTCACAAGCGACGTTGTGTCTGGTGACGTGTCTGGCTCGGCAACAGTTTTCAGTTTGTGTAGGCAACGAGATTCTCTCTCCCGCTCGCACGTGCCCGGTGCAGCGACGGTGCGGCGAGTAGAAGCAGGAGTGCTGCGCGAGTGGAACCTGGTCAACAGTATTGGTATAGGGTATAGGCAGGAATTTAGAACGGCTCCATTGTCTTCCCAGGGTAAAAGCGGATTAATCGCTTCCTTGATGGTTCATTTCATAAAACGCGAGCTCGCGAGTCGCTCGTTAATAAGGATGATGATTCGCTTACGACACCTCGCGAGAGCTGATGCTTTTTTTCCGTGTATAACGATTTCGTCATAATACGCCTCACGTCCCGTTGCTTTTGCTAATTCAATTTATTATCTTCCATTATCCAGCAGCTCGACAATTTTCTTTCTATCGAAATCTCTGGTAAAATTGCTCTAGCATGGTTTTACACGAAAACGGATTTATCTGAGCAGTCTTTCGTTTGATGGCTTTTTGTTGTCTGTTTTTATTAACATTTTTATTGTCGTTTCGACATAGTATTGGGTAAGTTGCCTAAACTATCGATTACGTGCCTCTAAATGCTGTCATCAAATTGTGCCGTTTCAAGATGATAGAAGACGATTAGACAAACAACATAATGACAGATCTTCCCCTTTTCTCTGTCATCTTCTCGTTATTTGTCTATCTTCCTTCAAATTGGAGAAATAGCCTGCAATAAGGAGATCAAGTTCTGCTTCTCACAATTCGCTGCATTCTAACTAAATTCTAAAATTGCATAAAGATCGCTTTCTTAAAATGAATTTCTGAATTTTATTATGATCTACGGTGAAACGTTTATGAATTGAGGGCGCGTCTCGGCGGATCGTTTCGTCTTTTCGTACGATCGTGTCGAAATCGCGACTGACGTCACGCAACGCGACAGTCGGAGAGTAGAGCGAGCCAGAAAATGGGTGTCGGACGAAATACACGATGCTACGCGATCCGTACGTGAGGTTACTGCCTAATAGCCGGCGCATGCAAGGATACGGCCACGGACGACGACGTTATCGTCTTTCGTTTTTCTCTCGTTCGTCCAAGAAACACGTTTTACCCCTGTATTACACCCGGTGCATCGCCGTTTGCTGCCAAGACGTACAATAGCTGCTTATTATGCCTCGTACACGCTCGCGACTTCCGACTGAGCAATCGCGGATTCTGAATCATCGCGGCGAGAGAGTCAGAGGGCCCGGGAGATCTCGTTAACCCTGGATCCGTGTCTCCCCTGAGAAACCGCGCGGATAGCACCGTGGAAGAGGCTAAGCGTGACGCGGTTGACGGGCAGTCGAAAGTAATACCGCGGCCGCCGTCGTTAATTATGGGATAAGTTTGAGTTTCGAAAGCGGAATCGTGCCTCGCCGCGAGCTGCGGGATTAATAACAAAGTACTCATCGGGCTGCGCATCGGTCTGAACGCGCCTTGTCAAGAGCAACGAGCTTGTGCCTGTTATATACGATGTTTCACTTGCGCTCACGGCTCGTTGTACCAGAACTCACCGGGAAATTGTTCGTGGCTAAAGATTACCACGTCATCGAATTTACAGCGTTTCTTCAGTAATCGCCGTCACCAGCAGCAACAGTTTGCGTAGCAATCATTCTATGATGATAATACTGTTTACTCCATATACTGTTTACTCCACATCTTCTAGACCTGACGGGCGTCGGGATTCGATGAGTTTACCTTGAAATTCGAATTAATCGTTATCTGAAACAGCGTGCGAATTTCATGTTTAACATATAGTTAGAGAATCATGTCAGCGAGGTTTAATAATATTTATCCAAATTCATCAAACAAATGAGAGTGGAAGCATCGAGGGTGATCCTTAATGATTTCGTCGCTAGATGGATCGTGAAATTACATGTTTTGACGTAAACACGCGGGACATAATTATACATTACAGCTAATAGATATTCTCTATTACTTCTGATGCAGCGTACCTTTAAAGACCCAATCTGGAGAGCTAAAGATAGGCTGTTTCGACAATCTCCTTGGCGATGAAATAAATTATCGACGATACATAATATCTATTTGAAAATGGTAGACGGGACCAATTTCGTGCCAACCAACGTAAATTCTTCTCAAGTCGTTCGCTCTTCCATCCGGTCGACCTCGATGCAGTCACGGCAAGTGCCGAGGGGAGATGTTTTGCTCCGACACGCTTTAAGTAGCAATAGGCGCGTGATCGAGGATTCCACGGGATAATCCTGGACAGCGATCGACCTTGAAAGGGCCTGTCCACGTACTCGTGCAAGTCGCGTGCCCTACGCGATGCCTTCACGAAGCCTGACGTCACCGCGACCCGCTCTACGGCGGCGTACCTGCGCGATCGATTACGGACGGGTAAAACGACGGACACGCCCGCTTACGTTCGCTTCGAAATTTCTGCTTTATTTGTCAGCGCGTCGGACATTGTCGGAGAAGAAAGAAAAGAGTCGAAAGAAATGCAGAGGCGTGTCTAGCGGACCCACTTGGCTGCCCTTGGCTGCGAATCTTGCCCTCGGGCTTTTTTCTCTCTTTCTCTCCTTTTTGTTGCCCGAGAATTTTATCCTGAAATATTTGGAACGTTTCGAAACAGCGACTCGTCTTTAGCCAATGACAGTTCGGGCTCAGTTTCAGGCTCAAAATGGCATACAGAGGATGATCTACATATCAATAAGACACGAAACAAGATTTACTTTGTTGGCCGTGCATTCAGACGAAACCGCGAGCGAACGTTTAGCTGTCAAAAAAATCTCGTTAAGATTAATCGGTCGTATCTCGCCAGCTGCCTCGCATGATAAACGAGGCGTGAAATTTTGCACGCGACGAAAGGGAAATACGGTAGAATCGTGCGATAACTGATTTTGCGTATCTACGATATATCGCAGATACGCGTATCTGTATCTATTCAAAGGTGCGAAATTGATTTAGGCGTTTAAAAATCTACCGCTGCTCATTAGACTATCAAGATTATTAAGTTCTCTTTTGTATAGTAGAAGTAGGTAGCGCACGTGCATCTCTATAATAATTTACTTCAGTAATCGTACCACGATCCTCTGTGCGCGCATTCACATTTCCTTTTCTTCGCACAACTGCGCGTTACAACCTGTCATGCCATTCATAGATTAATGATCCTTTGGCAATTAAGCGCTGATACTATTGTAATTTATAATTCTTCGTGCTCATCGACACGATTATGCGTCATTCACACGATCGTGCTCGGTACTCAGAATGTGCCTATTCGCATCGCGCGACAGACTATTTCGGTTTCGTTGCTCACGTTCGAAAAAATCGAGTGAGTCATCGATACCGCAAATCTTATGTTTCGCAAACCTAAGACGCGCAAGTTAAAAAACGAATTCCTTACGCACGCGTATATCATCATCGTGCCCGTCCACCAGCTTTGCCGCTCGCCAAGTTACGACCGCGAGATTCCTGAGGAATCCATCGATAGCAATCGCGGGGTTACGTGATCGTGCGAGAGTGCCCCGCTGGAATCTCACCGGAATGAGCACGTTCTCTGGCTTTGATTTCACGGTGGAAAGGGAGAGTACGTGTGTGGTCGCGACTGGACAGACTAGGCAGCTGCTCTCGCAACGCTGTCCGCGCCAAGTCATCGTCATCCGTCGTAACGCCCGGCCGAGAATGATATCGTGTCGACTGCGAAATAAGCCGCGACGAGGTATGTCGCGGTAGAAACACGCGGTCCTCCCTCGGCGATCGCTGAGGATGGTCGCTGGTACTCGTCGCCAGGCCGAGAGATCGAACAGCTCGAATGAGGAGCACCATTCCTGGGAACTCTTTCGATAACGAGTCCCGGACGCGAAAACGCTTTTGACCTTACGAACGAGCCGGTCTTCGAACCGCGAACCGATCAGTAAGGAAAGTAATGACGAGACAGGCTGCGTTACCGGATGATTCATTGCCCCATTGGCGCGTACGCTACCTCGAGGACCGCGCTCTACGTAACTTTATGTTTTAACTTTACGGTTGAAGCACTCGCACAGATCGGATTATTTGCCGAGAAATTGTGAAAAACCGCTTTAGCGATTTAACGGTAAAGGCACGCGGCAAAAGGGGCATCTTGAATGACAACAGACTGGCATCATTGATTATTTCTTCCTTCAGCGATGCCGCAGCGATGCGGTGAGACGCGCACTGTCAAGTATGGTGATTTCTCAAGAAGAGGCTTAATTACTTGTGGAATCTGCATGTTGACTGTTAGTCCCGTTGTGATAAATTTTAGTAGATTTTTTAGTAGACCTTTAATCAACATATTTCATAATCTTTAGATTCTAACGACTTTTTAGTCTGTACTACATTATACATACCTTCGAATTTAGCCTGTACTACATTATACATACCTTCGAATAATCCAAAAATTGTTAGTAACACTTTTACTAACATTTGATGTAAAATATATTTTTGGTTCCAGTAAAAAAATGAATTTATCAAAATATTACGATTATTAATAGTAATATTAATAGTAATATTATATACTGAACGTTTAAAATAAGAAATGCTTCTAAAACACTAAAAAAAATATATATATTGAACAAAATTTAAAAAAAAGAAACGTTGAAACCACATTAATCGTGTCTCTCTAAAGAATCGTTTTTTCCTTTGTCAAGTTTCTCCGCGACATTTTGATCGCGCCTTTGTCAGAGCTTCAAGATGAAATATCTCAAGTATTGACCTTTGACGCGAATCGTGATTGCGTAACGGCCTGAACGAACGAGCGACAAACGCGGGACAAGGCGATCGTGCCGAACAAATGACCGCGATCCATCAGTTCACGATCTCGAACGGATGTTGGATCGGCGACGGATAGGTCTAATAGTGTGTTTTCGTTATAATATCGGATCACTTTCACGGAGCAGAAATCGTGAAACGAGGCCGTTGAGTCCCACGGTATTACATCTTTCTCGCCAGGTTCTCATCTTTTCTGCTCGCGCTCGAAGCCGCCATTAAACGACAAAAGCAAATACATACACAGATCAAGCGACAACCATTGTTTGAGCCGTCTCGCGCTCTTCCGCGTCGGATGCAGCCTGAATGTCTGAAAGAGTCGTGTAGGTGTGGAAGGGTACCGGTCCATGGAAACGAGTTTTCTGTCCTGCGGACGGACGATAATATGGCGATTTCCGGTCAACCGCACATACTCTGACAAATGATCGTATGCGCGTAGGCCCAAGTAGCGATGGATGCAAATGTATCTTCACCACTTACTGATCCGTTGTGGTTTGAGGGATTAGACGCGCGTGTAATGAAAAAAGCTGAAAGACCAGTCATCAATCTTGGACACAAGTCGTGCAACGTGATTTGATTTTGCGTGGATCGAATAGATCGCGTCGAATAGATTGGACATGATCGAATGGATTGGAGATGTGAGAGTTACTACCTGGAAAGAGGAACCCGCGAGAAATCGCGCGAATACTCGAAGTTGTGCAGTCACGCATAGAGCTACTTCCTCTCGGAGCGGTACCGCTAGATCGGATAAATAAAACTCGGTAGATTTGTATTTAAAAGGACGACTAACGACGAAAAGGCGCGGCATGGGCTGCCGTAATCGTCCGAGCAATTACGGACCTTTTCTCCGTCTAATTATGCGACCGCGACGTAATAAACGGATACTTTCGGACGCTCGGCAGCGTAGGAATGTCGTTCGGACGTCGCGCGCGGCATCATTAATAATATACGCGGCAACACCTCAGGAAGAATGTCAGCGTCTAGACATACCTTCTCCACGTGCCGCGATAATTAGCTATTATGAGAGGGTTACGCAATCTTCCGCGGTCGAACGCCTTTCCGCCGTTCGTAACGATGAATGAAAGAACAATATTCTAATCATGTAGGCACGCGAGCACCCATCGGTCTATCTCGGTCTCGCTCGATGATGTAACACGTACGCGTGATACGGAATCGATCGCGTGTAACTCGTCTAAATGGAATTGAAGCCTCAATGTAACGCGGCTAAGTCCGAGTGGAAAATGCTCATGTGCACGGAAGGTGGGAGGATCGCGGAGGTCGTCGCTCGCCTCGGGCGATGGAAGGCGAAGGCGCTGATAATTTCCACTTGCGTCTGCTCCATCGCGTGTGCACCTACACGCTTGTGAACCCCGTATGCAGGCGCGGGCGCGGGCTTGAGCCCGCACGCACACTCGGCCGCTGCGCGCTCGCACGCGCGCGGCGCATACGTTCACACGCCCTGTGTTCTTAGGACACACAAACCCCGCTTATGGGTTTCTGTAAACTCGAACAGGTAATTCCATTAGCGGACGAGAGGAGTGGGTGTGTTGCGGCGCGGCGGTGCCCTCGAGCGTGCGGCGCGCTCCCGCGAGTACGTTCGCGTCCGCGTGCATCCGTTTACCTACCTGCCGTTTTACAGTTAACCGCTGATTTTTGTGGGAAAAATAAGGCGCGCTTGATCCCGGGGATCGTATATCGAGGATGACCGTGCGTCGCTGTCTTGCATCCACTTACGTCACCAGTAGCTGCTACTCGCGTAGAACGCGGCCTGTAAAAGGGTAATTTAAGCGCAGGTGCTACTTGCAACCACGAGCGATGGCTTATGGTTCTGTCAGTCCACATGAGTTACGACGTATAAATAATTTATTTCGGATAGATATTACGGCGATAGACGTCAGAGTCGAAACGATTATTCGAATGACTCGTCGCGGATACAGTTAACATTTATACGCGGGTCAATGGGGTATGTTAAATTGTCGTAGAGTTTCCAAGTGCTCATTGTTCACGCGCGCTGCTGCGCGCGACAGGTCCGATCGCGGCCGGCCGTAAACAATAAATTGTCATATCAGTTGCTTGAGGCGCGAGCCCGTGACGCCACTGTCCTTGATCCGAATTAAGATGTGTATCTTTCGCAATTAAGATGATGGACGTATCTGTGCATAAGGCACGCATATCGTAGTCGCAGGCTGTTGTACCTGGCAATTTTGCTCTGGGCCGAAACGCTACACGATCCGTCAATTATTGTAAGAAGTGCCGTTACAGCGATAATCGACCTCATGATCGACTCGCCTTATGCCATTTCATCTTTACCTTTCTCTCCCTTCAGGTATTCTCAATATTCGCATCCGTTATTTTTGTAAATTTCTCTCTTTTGTGACTACAGTCGTAGAAATTCCGTTTTTGCAATTTATACAATATCGTTAACGTGTACGTATTATACGTTTGCCTTCAATGTTAGTTACGCAAATTTGTTATGTTAGTAATTAATGATCACATTTTGTAAGTTTAATACAATATTTATTCCATTCCAAGATATCCGATATCAAATTGATTAAAGTTCAGCTGATTTTCAAACTTTTTAAAATATTATTTCTAGAAAGATAGTCAAATCAGTGACAATTAAATCGTTAACACGACAGTTAAATCATTTTAATCGACTTTAATTAACGTTTAGGAACATTTCAACATAAATTAAACCTTAATGACTATCGCTTTTAACTTTTTAACTTACAAAATTAATATTTAAGAATATTTACAGAATTAATATTTATCGTGTATGATTTTTCGAATGGCTAACCTTTTCTTTACATGCCATAGCAATTAGAAATTGCTTGATCTGTTAATCATAAATAAACAATCTTGCGTTACTCGCGCATTCTCAAACAAAATTCTCGTGATGTCAGAAATGTCAAAGTTCGCCTCTCGACGTGATATCTCAACAGGGAAGGTACATGTACCACAAATGTACTTAATGTCATCCGTCTCGATGGGTCGACTTGATGCTCGAGCCACAGCTGGAAGATATTCATGGCTGCTTCTCGGTTTTCAATCATAACAGCGACGGGCTGTTGGAGGTGTGCCGTTTTTCGCGTTGTTAACATTAGCTCGACATTGCCATCAAGTCAATTACTTGGTTTCACATCGATTGTCGACGAACAGTAGGAAAACGCGTATCTGCCGGTCCCGGAGCCGAAACGGCACGCCTGGCAAGCGGTATCAGAACCATGCAAATCGTCGTGATGGCCTCTAAGATCGACGGCGTCGGGGTCGTGTGAACCGTAAACTCTTGATACGAGCGTAAAGGCGAAGCGGCCTTTTCGAAGACCTTAAAGTCGCTTAACCGCGCCGTCCGACTGACGAAGAAACGGGTCAACCACGCCGAGAGATCTGCAAATCGACACGACATCGTAAAACTCGCACGAGGAGTCGAGTCGAGCCGTGCTGATCCGCAAGCAAGCGGATACCGCTCCGGTCGGTCCCGGCCTCTGCGAGGCACGTAAAATCCTAATCCATAGAGAACCGTGAGGACGTCGTAGGTGGCGAGACGATTTCTTTGAGAGATCACCCGACATTCGTCGTCGCTTAACTCTCTTTTCCTCCCCTCACGCGGTGACCGTTTCTGAAGTGCTGCTTTCGCGAGAGAGGAAGAGAGAGAGGGACCGGCTTTGATTTGCGAAACATCAATCTTCATAATTTATTGCCGACCCGCGCAGAGCGCGGTGTGGTAACGGCGCGGCGTTCCGGCAAACCGACCGACGAGAATGCAGCCCTTTTCGGTTGGGCAACAAAGGACTAGTCCAATTTCAAGCGATGATTTCATTCCTCGAACGGCATTCGCCATTACGACCGATAAATGTCGGTTGCCGCGCCGACGCTAAAGCGTAAATGCGAAATAAATCATATCGCGAGTGACGAGGACGTTACCTCGGATTGCCTTCACAATTATCGCGAATAATGCCTTACGCGAGGTACGAGACGAGAATTATCCTCGATACTGAAACGCAACCTATACGTACGTGTGTATAATAATGCGCGCGTTACCTTTAAATCCCAGCGGATACCGGCAATAAATTCTAAAGATTAGTATCAATGTTATATAGAAAATTACGACATTCGTTTCATTAGCGTGCGAAATGATCGCCCCGGTGATTAATAATACGCAATCGGACGTTTGACAGACTCTTCTGCGCTTCTCCTGGGCGCACGCCTTTTTCTCGACGGCAGCTGCACGCGGAATCTTTCTGCTTGAAGACACAGGAATCCCGTGAAATGTATGTAACTTCTGGCTGCCAGGTGGTCCGTAGTCACGACGAACCCATATTTGAAGGTCCCGAACAACCGATCTTGCTCCCCTCACTCGGCTTCTCAATTTACATCGTACATCCTTGCCGCTCGAATATCTCGATGTATAAGTTTGACGTGGAACTTCGTGTTTCATTAAATAAAGAAGTTTACGCGCGAGTACCGGCCCGGTTCGAACAACGCGACTACGTGGCGTCGAGTTTCATCAAAGTCGTGCAGCGAGAGATGGCCGGGAGATGGTACTCCGTTACTTGGTGAATCGGATTTGTGCCGAGTTATCTCTCGGCCCCACTAGGAACGAGAAGATCAACCGGCACACGGTCCCGTCATAACGACACGGACGGTCGTTAGAAAAGCATTAGAGAGTATATACGCCTGCATGAGATCCAACGGTGGCCAGATTCCGCGAAAATCTCCCGCCGTGCCACGTTCGTCTTTCTCTGCTTAATTGGGCGCCTGTCTGTCCGACGCTCGATTACAACGAGCCGTATACTTCAATACTTTTCGTCACGTCAGGTTAACCCGGGTCGTCCCGTTTCGATTTCATCTACCACTCCGGAATTCTCCCCTGGCGAGAAACTTCCGACGGCGGTTGCCCCGCGTGCTTTCGCTTTCTCTCTTCCTCCCTCTCCTACGGTCGGGAAGGATCTGGAGGAAGATCGATGTCCCGCATTTCTCCGTCAGATATCAGCTACGAGGTGCCCCGGCGAGTTTCTCGCGAGAGGAACGTTATCTCGCAAACTCGGTGTCTCTCTCTCTCTCCCTCCCTCTTTCACCTCCTCGTAAAGGATCATAGCTACAAGTTGAGTAGTTTGGCTTCAAACGAGACCAGTCACGATCAACGTCGCCGACCGTTCTCGAAAGGGACTCGAAATCTGGGCTAGGCGCAGAGATGATGCAGAAAGCTGGCGAAACGCCTTCCTTCCTTCGTACTCCTCCGTGTCATCTTTGTTCTCAGGCTATTATGTGTGCGCGCGTCTGAAATGATGTACGTCGGCGCCGTCCCTCTCTTTCTGGAATCGCGCGCGCGATTCTTCCGTCTCTTCTCCCCATCTCCGCCGTCCTCCCGCTCTCTTCGAGCCCTGCGGGTTAGGTCGTCTTCGTGTCTGCTACCTGGCTGCTACACCGTTATCTAACCTCCAGCACCGGGACGCGCGTATGCAGCACACGCGTCTTCCTCTGCAATCGGTACGCGCTGAACTCCGGCTCGAGAATCATCCGCCCGCGGTGAAACGAGTGAGCGGTATGGTTAGTGCGTTCAGCAGGTTCCGATGTCTGTCGCCTTGAACCTTTCGCACGGGGTTCAAGCGGGTAGAACGCCACCGCCGAGAACTTTAACGCCAGCCGTCGTCACGGTCATCATCGCCACGGTGGCAAATCGTTCGCTCGTAAAGCCCGCGTTCCGTCGTCGTTGCGAAAGTCGCTGTGACATCGCGATTTTATAGCGCGACGTTGTTGTCGTCGTGATTGTAAAAATCAGTTATCCTCGCGATTGTGCGCGCGTTCGACGACGCACCGCGAGCGTCCACACGGAATTAATAGATATTTAATACATTTGACGTATCAATAAAGACTTAGAAATCGTAAAGCATAAATGCAAATCGCGATGTAAATTTAAATAAATGAACATCGGCGACGCCAGGATTATTTATCTGCATCGCGATATGATACGGTCCAAAGTGACACGTGAAAGTCCAATATTTTTATGTATCCATGTAAAAGTGTATTTCAGATACTTTGCTTTTTGCACAGTCGTAATACTGAATCTCACCATTTATAACACAGCGCGAGCTAAAATTACATGCAACATCACAGTTTGCCGTCACCGTTATATTTTATGATATGTATCCTGCGGACTGCATAATGACAGTAATACTTTTGCCAGCCGGAATCGACTTTAGAATGTAGTCTGGATCCAAAAAGAGAACGGTAATACGTAATAGCCTTAATCGTATCATGCAGATACAATCTTAATACATCAGAAATACGTTGTATAATACTATGTATATATTTAGATAGTCATTATGTATTCCATCATTCAAAGTAACAATAAGTTGCGTAAAATAGTATTGGATCATTCGTTATGTAATAGTGACATAGTTTCGATGAAAGAAAGAGAGAGCTACAGTTCCTTAATCATTTTATTATAATTGCCTTTTTTAGATTTTTTGATTGATAAATTTATTTAACTTTTGATAAAGCAAAAAGTTGAAGTCACAATTTTTCGATAGTTTAATAATTTTACCAAAATAAATGCATTGAAATAATATATTTCGAAAGGAAAGATTATTTTTTCAAAAGTTAGGAATTAATGCACAAGACGATTATATTTTGTAAATTATTTGTTATGACGTAAGATACAGGCAAGAGACTTTGCTTAACTTTGGTTAAGCGAACTATGATAATACAGGCTTGGTGAGCAAACCAACCGCAACCTGGCGCAGCCACGATCTCGTAAATCATCTTGAAAATGATTGCTCGATTATGTCTACGGATCGATTCTCTCGTATGTTGCAACGGGTGGCCCGCAAATCGTCGATCGATCGAGTGTCTGTTTTTCAGCTATATCAGGTTTGTTCAGGTCAACTATGGGAGTAATAGTTTTCTTGGTGCAGGATTTGTTCGATAACATTATCCCTGTCATTATCGATATTATTGACACGAATAGATCAATAAAAGACACACAAAAAAATCAACTACAATTGAAGTAATATCGTGCAAAATCTTACAACAGTAAATTTTAATTTAACATTGCAACAATCAAAGGAGTGGCCTATAAAGATCTTGCCATCCGTGTCTAATTTAACGAATATATACGGAATATAAACGAGCCTAATTTCCATTAAAGATTTGTTTTTAAGATTTTTTAGTCGCTTTTGAATGAAATCGCGCTGCGAAAATTAAGGGATAATAGCATTTAGGCCTGGGAAGATAGATCTTCTGATTAAGGAAGGGTTTAACACGCTCAGTCGTGACGCCGGCTTTTGTTCGCCGGTACCTCAAGGTTTTCCGTCAGGCGCCGCGATGGCGACGCAGGTCAATGCGGTGATGAGGTCGATTCCAACGCCGAAAAGCACACATTCTTGAGACGTCTCGCCGAATAACTTAGTGGCCGAGAACTTGGGTGAACTCTGGCGGTATAACTAAACCGTAATAGAGTCGGGGCCAGTCGCTTCTTCCTTTATCCCGCCCCCGCGAGATTATTTCTCAAACATTCTGACTCTTCTAGGCCATCCCGGGCGCCAAGTTCGCACGGGTTACACTGCCGATTATTTCTGCGTTTCAAGGGCCGAGACTTCGGGGACGCGCTTCAGCGCTTTCCTCGAGCGTGGTAACGGTAATGGTAAGTGCCAGGATTTACGAGCGCCAATTCGCCTCGATAACAGCGCAGCGATGGGTTTCCTGGAAATCACACGAGTGTAAACCCATCGCGGGGTGTTGCGTCCATCGTTTGGGAGACGCTCGAACGGAGGCCAGTATCGCGCATCCCGCGCGACCGACAATTCGCCTGGATTGAGAGACGAATGTTAATTACCCGTAAAACGCTGCTGCGCGTCACCTCTTAGTGGCGAATTGCCTTTCAGCCGTGTAATTACAGCTGGCAAAGTAGATGTAAGTGTTGCCGGTTGCAAGTGTAATGCCCGTAAGTAGATAATTGCACGGTGTGTAAAGGCGTGAATTTTTTCGCGAGAATAAAAGCGTTGAGAGGCTGTCGGTAGCCTTTGAATTGTAGGGGACTACTAATGGATATTACTCTCACCGTGCCGATTAGCGCGTTCGTCGGAGTGTGCGTTCAAACTTCGCGGCATTTCTTTTCCTTTCTTTTATTCCTTTTTTTTTTCTTTTACTTACTTCTTTTTCCATCGGTTACGTTTCGCCGCGTACAACCGGTTACATTACTAATTCCCAGTTCGCTTCGGAAGAGGACTAGACTAGGCGCTAACACGTTAGCGACTCTATCGTGCCGCGGTCCCGAAGAAGATTTCAGATTGCCCGTTGAGGTGAATATACGGTACTCGCTTTTAAAAAGTATAGTGACCTAGTAACACGTGGGAACGCTTAGGCGAAGCGACGCGAGCCAGGCTCGTTCCTTGGATGCATCTAATGTTTCTTTGTGTGGCGGACTTTACCGTGACAGAATGTAGCAATGATTTCCAGGATTTCACAGTCGTTACATACTCTTCGTAGTATTGCCGGGGTAGAATATTCATATGCTCCTTTGTCTGCCTAATTAATGCACAGTTAACTCAATATTATTTCGAAATAGATGTTGCATAAATATTATGTGGCAATGTCATTGTTACGTCTTGGTACACAATTGTGTCGTAATACTAAACAATTTTTTTAAATTAATACTATATTAGTTACTTATTAATTTGTTTAAATTGTTTCTATTTTATATTAAAGAAAAAGATAAATTTTTATATATAATATTATATTACTAGAATAGATATAAAATTAAAAGTAAATTCATAGAATTAGACAATATGATGAATAAAAATGAAGATATCTCACGCTCTTCCCTTTTCTTGAAAAAAATATCGTTTGGCAACGATTTCTTATATCCTCTATGTTCTTATCTACATGCATATATATCTGTATGAAATCAAGTTGTGCAACAATGTACAACAAAATAAAGTTGTTGATGCAAAAGCTGAAAAAGCTCACAAACCGAAGAGGGACAGTTTCTTGTGGCTTATAAAATTTAATACTTCGACGAAACGAGAGTTCCGTGCAGCAAACTGGTCTACGAAATCCGGTAGAATGGCGTTCACTCGTTAGAGCGATTGCCCGCTCTATCGGCTGGGCGGAATCTCCATGAAATTAACGGCAGACTAATTAACGGGAAAGGTTTTCTTCCTGGCGGCGATGCTACGAAAAGCGGAGCGTCGAAACAGTACAGGACGACGCGAATACATTATTAACCGGCGCGCGCACACATACATACATACACGCATGGTGGCTCCATTATGAGAGAGCTAATTTACTTGCCTCTACTATTCACTTATCTCCCGCGCTACACAACCTGGCATTCCAGAAACGTAGAAAATATCTGACTGCACGCGGTTGTTTATGGCAATTACGAGTCGTGTAGCTGCGGATTCCTATCCCTGTTAACATCGATGTACTCGTAGATTCCTCGCGACTCGCACGCAGCGATCTTCATTAGAATAGTTTTGACGGCAAAGCGGCAAACGTTATAAAGAAATTACCATCATGACTTATGCGGAACGCGAGCGCAAAGTAGATTACTCGTGCCCGATTGAATTACTAGTATAATAATATAACAGACAATTGAAAATAACTGTACAGTTGCAATGACAATCTTAATAATACAGTAATTTATTTTAATCTATCTTACGGTAAATGAAAAGTGTACCTATATAATAAAATTACAAAAGCTATTATGGCACATTAAAGATGACTGAAAGTAATAGAGAAAACTCTCTCTTTCTGGATGCTGTGCATAATTATAAAATAGATATCAAGCTTTAGAGAAAATTTTTCAAACGCTTTTATAAGTGTTATAAACGCTCAATCATAGATAAGATAAGCTGAGTGAAATTTCAAGATTCCGCAAGGTCTCTTTCTTCTCTCATCATGATATTACTAAAATTTTCTGTTCAAACGTTCTTGGCGTATACAAGAATTATACCGTCAATTATAGCGTCAACGGGAATATCGATGTATCGTTAAGAGTCGGGACAGTTACTCAAAGATCGGAATGTGCCGGATGACTTGGTGTCTTTTCTCCGGACTCGGCGAGATGCTCAGCTTCGAACGTCGCTCCGAATGAGCTCGGAGAGCAATGAACGTCGCGTGCAGCGAGCATTCAAGCACGCGAGGCATGCCTTAATCGATCGAACGTTACGATCGTGCTCGATTGATCGTCAGCTCGGCGATCCCGAAGGTGGTCGACGCGACCCTGGACCGCCGCCACCGCCACCGCCACCGCAATGGGTATAAGTACACGTCCATGTTCCGCGCAAGAAACCCGCATTTCCGGCTTCTTTACGGTTTCGCTGACCTCCCGGAAAGAGGAGCTCTCACATGTATACGTCCCTGGCGCTTCGCGTCGATTTACCGCGACGTTCCACATTCTCTGCTTCCGCGTGTGAGACCAATGGTAATGTCACTTGCGAGCTTCGAGGAATTTGCTAACTGCACGCGCTCTTCGCGGCTTCTCTGTTTCTACACGGTGGTGATGAGGAAGTGAAAAAGTGAAAAGAAACAACACTATTTTATCACACGTGGTGTTTACAAGATGACACGATAGATTTTTTTATAACAAAAGTCGATCTTTTTTTAAATAAATAGTCTGTATGACGTTATTTTAATTACATAAAACCTTTTCATTAAAACATACAAAGTATTAAATAAAAATTGCAATACTTCTTTTAAATCTGTTATTGCTAATTTTATTTTTAGATTTTCACCTATATATTTAGTTGTAATAATATATAATGTACATAAAAATTGTTGATGTTTAATTTGATTTTATATAATTCGGAATTAGATATGTTTATATATTTATATATTATTGTTTATATATGTGTAAAGCGTTTAAAATATTATTCGTAAGCTGAACTAGCTCAATCAGACTCCTTCTATTGGTAAAGCAAATTCCGTTAATTCTGGAATTAATTATAAAATCAAGATTATTGAATGAGATTAGCTCTCTAGCTATAATTTCTCTTCGTTTACTTGCCGTGGGATTTAGCACGGTATACGGTATCGTCATCTGTAATCCGCTCGTTGAAAGCATATGGTGCATAGTCTAGTTCTTCTGAAATTCTGAGACTATCGTGGTGTCGTAAACGACACCTGTCCTAAAAAGACACGGCCGTAACTTTGATGTCACTAGGTAACAGAAACTATTTCCCATTGCTCTTCCCTAAAAACTGGCCTAAGGTGAGATAAACCGGTACAATGAATCGCCGACAAGGTCTGATCCGGTTCGTTTTAATATTTCAACATCATCACCGCGTGCCAGTTCCTTTTGTGCTTCAAAGAAAGAAAGAAAGAGTAGTGTACACTTAACATTTGAATGCGTTCATGAAACCGGCCTTGAGGCTCATTTACCGCCCGTACGACCCTATAATCTACATTTCTCTTTTGACGACGAAGGTAAAATGTAAACACACCTTCCTGTTCTTTAGAATACACATACAAAACACAAGCCATGCAGAAGAAAGCGGAATGAAAGAAAGTGAGCAGATCGTGTGGCGAATTTCATTTTCACTCTCTTTTAGATAATAACACTGAAAACTGATTTCCCATGTATGGTAACGTTTCTAGATTTAGCAACAAAATCTTTTTAATATAAATGTATTTCATTTCATTCATTTTTCTATGTTCTTCTTTAAAGATTGATAAATTTCTTTTAAAAATTGTCATTTCTCCTTCTTCAAAAAAATCTGATATGTCGTATTATCTTCTCGTATGACCAATTGAGTCCATTGTTAGAATCGCGATTTAAGATCGCGAACTCATCCTTTTCTTGTTGTGGAAATTGATAAATCATTAATTTTATTATTATTTTATGTATTATGTATACAGTATAAAAACTTAATTGCGCAAATATCTTTATAAGCTAGCAAGATCATTTTTGCTAGTATAAAATCAAGGCTTCTTTTAGCATATATATCTTTAAATTATCTTCTGAAGTTTTGAAGATAGATGAGTCGTTTATTTTATATTACCGGTTAATTGAATGATTATGTGGAAAGTTAGAAAATAATTATATCGAAAGATGCAATTTGCAACGTTGAATGCCGCGACGAAGCATAGTTGCATTTTAACGGATCATTTTCATGGTAATGTTGAATATAATTGTAGTCGTGATCATAACAGCATAATCATATTAGTCTTCAGTGATGTCATTAGTATTCTAACTTTCGTAATATCGCAACATATTCGATTTTATGGTATGAATTAATATCATTGTTGATGATGACTTCTTGTGATCATCAGAACATGCTTTATTATTTTTATTGCAAAATTAAACATCATATTACATAGATTTCACGTGCGGATAATAACATTGTGTTCATTGAAATCTCCTTGAGATTTCACGGAACGTTCTGAGAAGATAGTACGTTTCATTCGTTGAAGTCTCCGTGAGATCTCGAGAGACTTCAATGAACGCAACGTAGTGCTCTCGCGTAAAATACGAACGATGTAATACATCGTGCGGTATTTAATTTCGCAACAGAAATAATAAAATATTTATCGTAATTTATATAAATATTACGTTTTAAATAAATGCGTATGATTTATTAATAAATTTGATATAATTATACATTTATATTTATAATTAGTGTTAATTTAATTTATCTGTTTAAAATTTTTTTCATTATTATTATTTTATCATTTATAGAGAAATTATTTTTTAAGCTTTTAACGATTTTTTTTCTGCGAACAAAGCACTTATTCGCGTCGGCTCTTACTAAAATCTTTCTACTTAACTCAAGACTCATCACATCATTGTTATTCGTATACGTTATACGTTTCTCTTCGAATGATACGATGTTTTCATTACCTCCTTGTATCTTTAACATTTTACCAGCCAGTATATTTTCACGCCATCTTAATTACGACGTCGTCCACAAGTTAGAGGCCGTGCTTATAACGACAGAAGATAGCGGGGTCGTATCAACCACCTGGAAGTTTATAGTCGATAGTTTTTTTTTTCAATCACGCGCGAAGAGGATAAAGAGAGAGATTGGGTCTGAGGTACTTCTTCTTCGTGATATAAGCTTATACGGAAAGTCGGGAGTCGTTTTTGTCGTCATTGCCGTGCGTGATTCTCTGTCACAGCGTCTTGACAAAGAGCTCGCGATATAAATATCTCTCGCATTATATTTCTCGCCAAGTGGTCGATACACACGATTTACGATACACGTTACGCTCTTGGAACCTTGAATAGCGAATCAAACTATCATAGTTTGAGCTAAATAATAAAATCGATGCATTGCATTTGGCTGTAGAGTCACATAAATATGAGCCTGTAACACATATTGGCGGATATGTGATCGGAATAGTGCGCCCACGATCGAAAGTTCGAAGCATTCTAGTTTTTACTTGATCGGAAGTGAAAAGCAGACAATGGTGAATATTTTAGGACTTCGGAAGTTATTCTCGTATATGTTTGAAAATAGATAATTTGATATATGGACGATACAATTGCAATCTGAATCCGTACTTTCGTGCTTTCTATTCAATTTAACTTGGTCGTCATTTTTAGAGACATTTCGCGAACGTAGGCCAACCGAAAGCGTCGTTAGTGCGATCATGCGGGATCTTGCTCGATTGCGCGGCGATCGTGAGTGATATGGCCGATAAAGTGCGGTTATTGGCTGAATCTAAATATGGAATTGCACTTATGAGATAAAATCGAGAATCACATCATGTCGACGCCGCAAACCATCGCACATCGGAGATTACATTTCAAACGCGCTCCATTTAATTTCGAAAATAATTTCTTATGAAATATGCCGACTTAGCGGCCCTTTCCATCATAGAGGCGTACTGAAGAGCAGCGTGATGAAATTTCACACAAGTGTACGTTATATCGGTAATCCCAACTACTGAAAGAGACTGTCGCTACTTCGGGTTTATGTCTCGAGGGTTAACGGTTTTTTCGTTTAACAGTTTCCGACATTCTCCGATATTACTGAATCGAGAAAAGCGTCCGCTTACTCGCGTATATTACACTTCTTGCTTGAATCGCCGCAACAATTATAAGAGCACGCCCGATGAATGTTAATGAACAACCGGCGCCCGCACTAACTTAATCTCAAGTTTCTTATCAGCGTAATCGTTTATTCTCTCTCGTTTGCGTAATTATCGCTCATTAAACGAGACGCAGCATGCCGCATTAATATCTTGCGTGGAGTCCGAAGAAATCCGTGGCATACATCTCAGTACCATATTTCTTCGGGCTATTACGTCGATTATCATTACTCCTATGGAAGTCTTTAATTATAAAATGTTTTATATATAGCGCCTATCTACTCCCGTTCTATCACGAATTGTCCCGAGGCTACTATACGAGAATAACCTCGATTTAATGCCTCGAAGCTATCAATCGTGTAAAGACTTTAATTCGCTCTTCGTTCGCTGCATAAAGATGATAGGCTCAACGCGCGCAAAGGATTCTGCGAACTTCACGCTCTTCTCGCACTTCCTCCAGCAACGAAGGGAAAAACGCGAATGTCTCGGAATTAATTGAAATCAGCATAACTCGGCACCGCGGCGCGCGTTCCTTCGTGCGAAACGACGACACGACGATTAATGGCCAGGATCATTTCATTCATCGTTCCCTCATCGCGCGCGGGGGAAGTAACGCAAAGCGTGATGGTAAAGGTCAATGCCAATCGCCGTCGACGCGGCAAGCCCCTAACTTCGATGGGAAGAATGTGATTTTTGCCGGCGATCAGCCGGCACAGGCGGCGATGCATTCCCGCGCGCCTTTATTTACAGCGTACTAATTAGTGCTCAACTAACGGGACAAATATAATTATTAATATTCCGCGCCGACCATGTAACATGCTTTCACGCCCATCTAATTCGTTTAACTGTTTAAAATATTTTGAAATCTGTGTTTTCGAGATAAATTGTCTTCGTAATAATTAGTATAAACGTGAAATTTTATAGTCAATTTTCCGTGATAATCCAAATCTTGAACGCACGATTATTGTTAATCAGTTTTCAAATTTGATCTTAACCGAAACTTACTGTAGCAATGCAAAACTACTAATTGTAAGTGTAGATCGGGACAAAGATGATCTTTTATTGAAAGGCACAAATTTTTATTTGGCGACTAACAGAACTAAATATAAATCTTTCTTTGCAAAGCTGTATTCTCGCATTCTCTTTTTTACTCATTTAATAGCATATGATTACTCGTTGTGAATGTTTGACCACACCTGCGCGTTTATATCCGAGTTCGTTCCCATGTTCGCTTCGTGATTGTAAGCTTCGTCGCACGACTCCCTCCAAGGCAGATGAGGGAGACGTCGTAAAAAACCTTGGTATACTATATCAGATAGAAATATGCATTTCCGTTACTCGGAGAATCAAATGATATTAAAAGACTAAACACAATCAACATGTAAAAAACTTATATTTTAACTATCAAAATATTTTATGTATTGTAATTTGTTTCTATAAATTATGTCTTAAATATTTTATTTGAAAATTAACAGTACGCCAGAGAAAAATTATCACAACAAATTATATTACAACAATTTTCTATCTTTGCAAATATTTTATTTCAACACAAATAACTTGCTATATTTTAAAACAATAAAATGTAAAATATTAATTATTTTGCTCTAGCTCAATTAAACTAATAGAAACTGACTCATCAATTTAATTGTTTGTAAAAAGAATTTGTCAACACTAACAAGAAGCAAAATATTTTTAATACTAATGTCTGATGCTTTTTGAAATAATATATATTATGCTTTTATAATGCGTTCCTTATATAGTTAATCTTTAGTTATTTGGTTTATCCGCTGCATGCCACAAACTGCATACATACCGGGACCGGGTTTTTCAAACGTCCTTACAGTTACACTCTGCGCTGGTCTGCCTCGTCCTCGATGAAAGAAATGCTCGGTCGTTTAATTTCGTAGACGACAACGAAGACGAAGCAGCGGACAAGATGGTATCGATCGCAATTACTGGCGTGCAGACAAAACGAGCCGTGGTTCTCTCGTGAAGAGAACGCGGAACACAACCAAGAACAGATGTCGTTCCAGGGAATGTCAGTTGCTTGTTCTATGGAATATCACACGAATTCATTTCTTCTCTATTCCACCATTATCGAATTCTTTGTTTTACTCTTAGGCTTTGAAATTCTTGTTAATTTGTTTTATGCAATATTTTTTCATATGCTTTATAGATATAAGTCTTATTTTTAAATTAAAAATTAACTGAGTAACTATAGATGATATAGTTTGACATCAATACATTCTATTCTATTCTGTTGTATCATCTTGTCTGCACATAAGTATCTGCATAAATCGTTCGTCTTATAGATCTCTGATAATCAACAGGCAACTGAAAATCCTGAGAACGACCCACAACTCTTTTGCATGTTTTTACAAATTCGCACCGTATCAATAACGGTAATACACTGAGAGAAATGTTTTGTATTATGAACCAAAAGTTTTGTTGATATATGCTCAAGAAATTTATTTAGTTGCTGTAAACAAATATGTTATTTGCTTATATCTTGTTAAGTTGTTTTGGTTTAGAGAACAAAACAGAATTGTTTAGAGAACAAAACTGTTTTGTTCTCTAAACCAAAACGANTTAACAAGATATAAGCAAATAACATATTTATTTACAGCAACTAAATAAATTTCTTGAGCATATATCAACAAAACTTTTGGTTCACAATACAAAACATTTCTCTCAGTGTAACCGATTCCAAGTGCTTGTATGATATTCATGTACGTTACATTAATCAGATTTCTACGTTAATATAATTAACATGCGACATCTTGCAGTTTTGTCGTTGATCATAACTTCTGATGAATCTTATAAGAACTTTGCAAGATGGTATATATCAGAATGCTATCGAAGAGAAAGTGCGATACGCAGATCTCTTCAAGCGAGCTGATACAGCCTAGTGAGTGGGCGAATCTTCGATTAATCGATTAACGACGATGCGCTACGCGACATTATTTACCGGAGTTTCACCAGTTGTCGATATAACTTGAACGATTGCCGATATAACTCTCATAACTACGAGAAAGTGTGGCACGCAAGTAAGAAAAAGAAGTGCAGAGTAACAATATTAATGTACCATATAGAATTATCTGTAGAATCAGAAAAAGATTCGCCAATCTTATAACATGAATCGCTTCTTATTTTCCTTTTTCATTTGTCAGGGCGAATCAATCCTTATAATTAACAGTACATGTTGGCAGTCCCTTTATGTATTCGGAGTGCAAAATGCAATAACACCCGGTACATTAACTGGCACATGCATCGTGCCAATGACCCGCTTCGTTAGTAACATAAACGACCGTTCCGTGTCCGGGCGTGCTAAAATTCCGTGCGCTTCGTTTAAAGTAACTTTACACGCAATCAAACCTCAATTCATCCTGCGACGAGGACTTATTGGATGGATCTCGCCTTGGGTCAAGCTCTTTTGCCAAATATTTCTGCTGGGTCACCCTGATGCCTCCTCGCGCGACCTGTTCCCCTCTCCGGCGCGGTAACGCGCGAGTTATGCTCGCGCTATCGTGCACGTTACGCACACGCGCACGGCCATCGATCGCATCCGATAACGCATCCGTCGGTGATAAAGTCACAGGAATAAGTATTTATCTTTGTGCTAAAGCATCCCCCTCTTATCCTCCCCCTTTCTCTCCTTTAGGTCGGCGTCCTGCCGCGAGAAAGAAGGTCCTGCGGGCTGCAGGCTCTCGCTTCCATCGCCGCGATAAATCGCCGTTCATTCTCGCGCGAGAGCGAATCGTCGAGCAAGCAACAATGAGCCCGGTAACTTCCCCGGGAAGATAGGAAAAGGGAGAGGGAACGAATGGGGAACAAAGAGAGAAAAGCACCGCGAGTGTATACGTATCTGATAGTTCGACCGTGAGTTATTAGTGTATGGCGTATACCGTCGTAAAGGAGCGCAAAACCCGCCTTTACGCCGCGGACCTTAAAGTAGTGGCGTACACTACTCGGGTAGATCCGACGATAGCTGCAAGAAACGACGTGAAATTACGGCGAGAGACTCTTTGCGGCGATTTTAATGGAAAGCTCCCGGACGCGCTCCCCGATAGCGTTCTTTTTAGCGTTAATCGTTATTTTAGCATCGCTGAGGATCTGCTAAATCTGCCTTCTTCATCCCTACCTCACGACTGACGACGATAATCTCCTAATTGCGAATTTCCATGCACCGGATGTTCCCTCAAAGAAATTATTTCGAGCTTATCGACTAACCGATCGGGATGATCGTTCAGAAATAAATTATGACGGAACATGGTTTAAGCTTCGATCGTCTTGATCCATCCAGATCAAGTTTTTACGCTTCGTAACAAATAAGCTACGGCACTTTTTACGCAGCCTCGCGCCTTCCTATTTGCGATCCTCTCATATGCGCGTGAATTTGCCATATCGATTATACAGCAAACACACACTCTCGGCCGTGTCCGGTAAAAGTACAAGTTCATTGTCGCAGTAAGGACGATGGAAACGCTCGATTAATCGGACCCGGCGTTGTACCGGTGGCTACTAAACCGGCCTGGCTTCTCGCGCATCGATTATGCCAAGTCTGCATCGCGCAGGTGTGCAGTCCAGGTATTCCGTTGGTCTGCTTGTTCCTCTTATATCCACGATAGGAACCGAATCACTCATGGATTCCTTTCTTCTACACGTCCGGCGCGGTTTTGTCCCTGAGGAATGAGAGATCGCGGCGATTTCTCCGCGGGTCTTTTTCGTTTTCGTGACGGACGGAAATGGATAGCGGTTAACGAAGTCTATCGATCGCCTATGCGTCCAGCTACGATCGATGAACTAGATGTCGGACGAGAGTGGAAGTATTCGCTCGCATTCCTTCTTGAAAGACCAGTCGGACCAATTCCACGTAACTAATAATTGGAAACTGGAACATGCGAAAGCTATACTTGTTTATATATATATATATATGATAACGCGTTCAATTATTTTATTATTATTTCTACTATTTGAATATTTATGAAAAATAATCTTAATGACAAAATCTATACATGTATACATATTTTAAAATAATAATTATTAATATATTAATATTTATAATACATATATTAATTATAATTACACATATATTTGATCATCTATCATAATTGAAAGGGGAACGCAAATTGTAGTCGCATAATCTATCATTATTATTACATCACATTACCATTGAACTTAAATTGAACGTGTCACTTCTATAGCGCATGCTGAGAATAGTAATGATTGGATTGGATTTCTGGAGCAGCACGTGTCATTCTTGTTGAAACGACGAGAGAAGTGTCGCCTTCTCATACGGTTTGAATGTCGTCGTCGTCACCCTTTGATGGACTGTTTCTTGTGACAGTTCTGGCCATACAAGGTCCGAAAGAGTTCGAGCTAAATCGAGAAAGAGATATACGTATAGACAATCACATTCCTGGCCTTGCACGGCAACAACAACTTTTTGAACTCACAAATCATCTCTTAATTCACTTGACTTCTAATTGATGAATTGTGAATTTCAGATACGAAACTTTTTAAACATTTAACGCAAATAAGTCTTTATATGTTTTAAGTGTCGTTAAAAATTTTTTCTGCATTATAAATAAAATTTTTTTAATTTTTATTTAAAATCGAAATTTTATTCAATTATAAAATTCGATTTATAATATAAGAGTCTATCCAATAATTAATAACTTATATTAGTTTTATCATTCTACTCCTGTCATTATTTCTATTTTATTTTCATTTTCATATTTTTGTCTTTAAGATATTTTCTTACTCACAATGATATCTTCTCACTTCTCTTTTCTAGTATTCTCTTGGTATTCTCTTTTAGTTTGTAACATCACGCGATTGTTTATTCGAAAGCAGATCTCGTAAATGTTTAAAGATCCGATAGGCAGATAGTGCGCTAACAAGGTATTTGGCGGCTGAAATCGATACAATCCTATTAAGTCGACGTACTCCGATTGCCTTTTTCCATAAGACTGCCTTAGCCGATGACATCTGGCCGACGGTCCGGAATGCTGAGCAATAACCGGTCTCTCTTTCTCTCTCTCTCTCGATACTTGCAGGACGGTATTTCTGCCTAGGTGAAATTCCTGAACAACGAGCGCACGTCCTGTGTCGAGCTCTTGCGCGGGTTTCATTTTTGACACTTCCCATAAACTGATTTACGATTATTTCATTCCTAGAAATGGCTGAAACTCTTCTACAAGCACGATCGCTATGACGGCAATTGGAATCCGCGATCATTCGCGACTGATAAGACACGCGTACATATGTAACTGCTGTCCCGTTTTAGCAATCAAGATCGTTTGTTTCGTGTGCGGAACTTGAGCATTTTGCGTGGCAAAACATGTAATTTGCTCTTCCTTTCCCGTCCCTGCTTAAAGCAGTCACCTTAACATCCGCTTTGTCTCTCCGAGATACGGCTCGGTGTTGTTTATGTTTCTTCGCATTAAGTCAAAAGATTAGAGTTTCCCTTGGAGCATAAAGAGCGGGACTCTCTCTCTCTCTCTCTCTGACCTCCTGTCGTCACACCTGCATTCCTCTCGGAAGCGGACAGGTGGGATGCAAATTATTCAATTAATGTTCAAACCTCGGGGCGCAGGATGGTCGTTCGCGAATCACGGTATACCGCTCTTTACAACGGCTGCTTGGCTTTCCGAGAGAGAGAGAGAGAGAGAGAGAGAGAAAAGAAAAGAGATGGACATACGAAGAACGATGCTCTTCGAAATGATGACCAGATAGCGTTGATACCTTGATTGGCAGCGCAGAATGCGTATCGGGTATCGTGCACCGTATGGAAAAATAACTTTGCGACGACCGTCGTTTATTTTACGTAATCATCGTCGTCGTCGGCGTTGTCACTGTCATTGTCGTTGTTTTCGTCATCGATGGCCTTCTATGGCGAAATCGTTTCTTGCAAGGTTTGTTTCTCGATTCACATTTCTCGTTCTGTATTTACGCCGATAATAATAATTAGCGCCACGGCTGAGAAGATTTAAATGCGTCGCGCCCGGTGCGTTACACCCGTGGAGAAAGTGGCGGATGCGTGAGGAAGGCGTCGTAATGTAAACGATCCGCGGCGTCTCATTTCGCCGAGCGCGATTCTATCGAGTTGTATAAATCAGCGCATTAAGCGATTTAATCGCCGATAATTAAATTACAGCATACAGCGGGCGAATCCCGTGTTACCGTTACTTGGATCACTGGATATCTGTAATTAGTAATTGGCCGTTTAAATCCGCTGGACACCACGGGAGTTCGAGAGACTCGGGTTGCACATTAATTTGTCACGGATGTAAGTGATATTTATTATCGTTCTCTCGAGTTATTAATTGATCGCAACTAAGTAGCCCGTTAACGCTTCATGTAGCATCGTGGGTAAGTTTCTTGCTGTTCGCGCCGACGGAGACAAAGGCCGCCTCCTTTCTTATTCACGAATGGACGAAGGGTTGTTACGGCCCTTGCGCGTCTCACGGACATTTCTTTAAACGCACTCAACAAAGCGCAGCGCGGCGCAACGTCCTCGCATTCCGGTACACGCACTTCCTTTGCGGATTTCAGTCTTCCTGCGTGCACCATAAACAGGCGCGAAAAAAAGTGATGCTGTTTATCTCTCTTGCTGTAAACAGTAGCACGGGACGGGTAAGAAAAGCACTGTATTACCAGTGAGTGTCGCAATTACAAAGATATTTGAATGTGCCATGAAGAGGCAGCGAGTTAAGAGCTCCACAACAGCTCTAGGGGACGTGCATACTTGGCAAAGGCGCGGATTATCGATGACCTACTATCCGTGCACGATCATGATATCATCCACAGACAACAAAAGACGTTGATGATATAATTTCTATCCTGAAAACCTCTTCCACAAAGGATTATTCTTCGTTAATTTAGGATCTCGAGCCTGACCTGAAATCTAGGCGTTAAAAAGCACGAAAAGGGAACAAATCCTCACGCCTCTCCCGTATCTTCTCCGAGAACGGCTGACAGCAGACGCAGACGGTTAACAGTATCCGACCCCCACCCCGTGTGAATTATATACGAGCGGGGCGAGCAGCGATTCACCTCTGCGACGTGCAGGTGGGTGTACATGGAGTGAGCGATTCTTGCGCGAGCATTCACTTGCCGATCGCGCGTATTCACGTGCGTATACACTGTACACATATGTATACGCGCGAGAACGTGGTCCGCCACGTTTGCCGCGTGACAGCCGTTGACAATGACGACGGGGTGGCGGCCTAACGGCACTTAGATCCGCGAACGTTCATCTTACTCAAGAAACACTTTGGACGCGATCTCCTCTGTGGCGTGTGTAGGCGGGTTCAATTACCGTGGTCACCCGTTTGAACTCTTGGTCCCCCGGCTTCGATTGCGGACTCGCGATAACTCGAGTTAACACGCGAGACCGGCACGGTGCAGCGCGGCGCGGCGCGGCGCGGCGCGGCTCCGCTGTTTTCGCGCGGATGCAAATGCGACCGCCTTATTTATTCGCAACATTGTACCGGACGCCCAAGACGCATGCAATCGGGTAGATCGTCATTTGTGCGAGTGCTCGTTCCGCGACCTTTTTTCCACGGCGCATTTCTGCGACTGTAAACCGCTCGAACGTGAACAACTCGTGCTATATAGGGACTGATAGCCCGAAACGAAAGAAATGCGCTGCGTATCGTAATTGATTGCACGTTGCACTATGCACGAACGACATTTATAAGGAGGAGGATAAGGACCACACTTTTTTTCTTTTTTTTTCTTCGTCGCGCATATAAGGAATATCCTGCGAAACGGTCCGAGGTTAATGACCCGGACGGAAAGGGAGAGACAGGAAGGAAGGCCATCGGCGAAAAAGTATCTCGATTTCGCATATGAATCACTTGCTGCGACGATTATGCATGCATTAGGCGTATTTCGAGCTCAATTCCAGATTGCAATCAGTTAAAGATGGATTGCTTTACCTCTTTATAAATATTGATTCACGATATTATAAATATTTAATGACGAATATATGTCTTAATTAATTTTTGTCTCATTAATTTTTGTTTTATCAATGAGAACAAAAGTGAATAAATTGCTCGATGAGACACTCAAGTCAACATACTCAGGTATCAAGATCACAAACAGTATTGAAGTTTCTTTCTCTAAAAACTGCAGAATGCAGACCAATATTTTGGGCCTGTTCGTCTTGTTATCCACGCCAATGGCAGTTAAAAAACTGCACGTTAAATCATTTTTTTAATTATTATATACATTAACATCAAGCGCAACCCAGAGTTATGAAAATTTCTTCGCAGAAAGAGATAATGCAATCTCCAATGATTTCAATTTAGCACCCACACTTGGAGTATCTACGCCAATGGCGGTCAAGTCGAACGAGGGCCGAAGAAGGACCGGTTCTCTCTCCGGTCGTACGAGGTCCCTTCTACTACCCATCGGACCCCGATCCGCGGGGCCTCACGTGGCCCCCTGGGCCCCATGCTGCACTGACTCGTTCGCTTGATCCTCTTGGGCAAGCAAACTAACTTCGAGATCTTGAGAGGTTCGTTGCGAATAGCCACGAACTCGAGAGGTTTGTTGCGAGAGGCTCGTTATCGCGCAGCTCGTGAGATGCCCACTAAATTGTGGGAAAAATGTTTATATGTCCTTGAGACATTGCAATGTAGGATTCGTTTTAATGTGGTACTAGAAAAGAGAGAGAAATATATTCTCTGGGAGAAATGAATAGCGCAAATAATTCAATAGCAGTAATGAAAAAGATTGACTGTCTCAACTCTCTTCTTCTCAAAACGGATCGAATTAGATATTTATATTTCTGCTAGATTTGGCAGCGATACAAAATTTGTGCCTTGATAGCTTTATTCTTGTAAAAATTTGGAAAAGATATTTATTCTACATAAATTTATTAGATACAAAAAAAATCGCTTATAAAGCCAGAAGAAAAAAAAAGGAAATGATTAAATCTCTTACAAATGACTTTCACGATATTCGCTTATGGTAACAAGAGGGTAACCGGCGAAGTCGAGGTCACACTAGTTCTGTGTCTAATTACATACCGCTTGTTTACGCAATTAGCTAATTGCGTCAGCTGGAAACTGCACCGTTAAATACCAAGTACAAAGAAAATTCCGTCGCGTCGCGCGAGGCAAGCAGCGTGTCTCGGTAAAAGAGGCATCGGCAATCGATGCTTGGGCGCGATAAGGCTCTGCCGCGTCGATCGTCTCCCGCGAGATAGTTTATAAATGATTCGTCGCGATCGCCGACGTATCGCGTAATTCACTCCTCCGGATAGAGCGTGCCCGCGGCGACTCTCCTTACACCAGGGTGAATCGGCTTTCTTTGATTGCCCCCGTTCGCCGTATAGAAGCGCGCCCGCTCTCCGTAGGAGGTACCCTTCCGTAGCCTTTTTTTCCAAGACGTTCGACTTGACGCGATGGAGCACGCAAGTAGTTCGATAACTCCCAACCATAGTTACGCAGCGGGACGATACCGATCGGTCGATACGTCATCCTCGATAACTCCGTCTTTCTCTTTCTCTCGATAAGGAAGTAAAGATCCCCCGAGGGCGGAGAGGCGAGGCCGTCCTTCCAATTAATAAATTCACCTTGCGTCCGCGGCGCGCCCCCGTCCCTTCCCGCACCTGCGCAGCGTCTCTCCGCGTGTCTCTTCTTCATACCGGACGCGGCGTAATTTAGCCGCGACGCACAGCGGGACGCAACGTAATAGCGACCTTACTCTAGACACGTGTGTATGGTTTGCGTGACTTTGCGTTTTCTCAAGTCGTCCGGAAGTCCCACGGCGGCGGAGCCGAGCCGATCGATTTCTCGGGCGCACGCTGAATTGTTGCGTGTCGATTAATAAGTCCGACCGAAATGTTAAGCGCGCACCCACAACACTGACGTGAGTCTGCCGACGGGGCAGCTGATGCTTCTTCTCGATTCGTATGCATCGCAACGGCAAACCGCCGAGTGCACCCTCGTGGCGATACTTTAGCTATTAACCGCCTGGCCGGAAAGCGGATGTCGACAAGGTCGAGCTCGCCGTGCTCCCAGGAAGATTTCTTTCCGCGTTAATTAATCAATTCCCCTCGTTTCTCGATTATATGCCGGGAGCGTTGCCAATGGCGTAACTCGACTTATGTGCCCGACGCATGCCCGGGGCATAATGATATTATTCCTGCCAGGATTTACCGCCCAATGCAGATAACTGACGATCGAGAACAGGTATTATGCACGTTCCTCCTCGAGAAGAGACAAATCGATTTTCCCGCTCGTTAATAAGCATTCTGTCTCTTTCCACGATTTTTCAAAAAATCCTCTACTGTAACAGTATATGTGTATTATTTTGGATGAGAGAATATATTCATAGCTATATGGATATCTAGACCTTTCGGTTTTCGGTTCTCGATAAATAGAAGCGCATTCAATTTCCTTTCCTTTTCCGCAGAAAATTAAGTTTCATTATACATATATTACAAAACATGGAATAAAAACTGAAAACAGATAAGACACAATAATTAAAGCAATGCTTAATTATTAGTTTATGTTAGCTTAATGTTAGTTTTGTTAATGAAGTCGGCAATTACATTGATGCGGCGAGCAAATGATGATGAAGATATCGCCGGTTTAACAGCGCTCAATCTTTTTACGGTAGTTGCACAAAAGCACAAAGTTGTGTGTAGAATTTCGATGTGCATCACGTACGCGCCGATGTGTGCGCGATGATTTCTCCTCCCGTGCATTTACCCGTTTCGATATTTCGCTCGCTTCGCCGGAATCTTGCGCGTCGCCGCGCACGGCACCGATTCGCCGCCTCGATAATCATTCGATTCTTTTCGTGTTTATCGGTACAAGAGCAGGAAGAACTCGCGCGTGGTTGTGCGAATACGAGGCTCGGCTCGAGGGGCCGTTACTCCAGGAAATCGCATGCGGTACTACGCATTTGCTACGCGCGAGCGTTACGTATACTGCGTAGCGGCGCGCGAGTCCCTCGTAGCGTGTTGCGCCGATTCTTTCCGGCGTACTCGCGAGCGCGCAGGGGGCAGATAAGGCGAGCGCGCTGCAACCGTGGGAGGAACGAACGGGCCGAGATTCTTCCCGCTTGAGAGCCTTTCCACGTTTCCGCGAGAGCGGCTTATCCCGCGAGCGACAAGCCACTCGTTTTCGAGCCAAACTGCAACGTGGCCCGATCTCTTCCGGATGCGTCGCGTCGCGTCGCGTCGTCGCTCGGTAGTCGTTGCGAAAGTCGGATTACTCAATTCTTTAGTTGCACAAAAGGTTCCTTTAGCTGCGCAAACTCGTCTCGTGGCTTCGCACATAACATGCTTTATGTTTTACCACATTACGTGTTCAAACGTCGAGTTCTCATTTGGTTAGAGGATGATATATTTTACGTTCTATGAATGATAATATCCACGATTTGCTCAGACAAAATTAAATAAATAAAAATAAAGATAAATAAAAGACAATTAACGTGAATTGTCAGCGCTATTTGATATTACATTATCTTTCTTTGTATTACATAAATATTACTACATGCCTGCGTTGAATTATCGCTCGTGCATATTTATGCAGACGCATAAAATTCGCATGCAATGAGTGTAACTACGTAACGCCTGCGCACCGAAAGGGTTAACGCGTGAAGCCGCATAAAGAACGACGGATGCGAAGGTGACTCACGTGGAATGGAACGTGAACGATAAGGCAAGGAGCCGCGCAGGACCACGCAATGCACCAGTAATTTAAATAGTGTTCTTTTCTGCTTTACGATAATGTGCCTCGCATCTGCACGGGCACGAGCGCGTATTTTACCTCGCTTTTAACATACAGTGGGCGGAAGACGTAGATCAATGTCTCCTCTATGAGACACGCTGCTCCCCGTATAACTGTAACGAAGACCGAAAGAACTGCTGCAACTTATCCTATGTCGTAACGAAATTTACAGATACCGTGTCGAATCGAGCGCTCTACGGTGCTCTCTTTCGTTCGATATAATTACAGCGCGATTCCGCTCCATTAGCATAGAAGTTGCGCCATTTGCGTCTGACGAAAGCCTACATGATGATGCGCGTCGCAGAAAATGCCAGCCTCGCTTGCGATTGAATCAAGTCTTCTGAAGTTATTGATTCCACATCCACGGAGCAGGGTCAACGATCTCGCATTCGAGCCGGCGAGATCGCGATTACCGGCGGCGTGATTCGAGAAACGAATTAGAGAAATACAATGGATTATCTTGGTATCGATCGATCGAATGAGCGTACGCGTCCGTTGTTCCTTTTTCCTCTTTCGAGCACCGGAGATATACAATCCCGCCGGTCTCCTAAAATATCTACGAGATCTCGAGGAAGAGGCAGAAGAAAGAGAAAGAGAGAGAGAAAAGAGTGAAGAAATATGTAGATAGATAATCTTTAGTCCAACAAAAATGGAAGTGCGAGTCAAGAGCCATGATAGCGCACCTGCGCCAGGCTTGCGTTGTGTATTACTTGTCGATTACTCACGATAATTACTACCGTAATCGGTAAGAATAAATTGCGCATTAAGGCACGTCCTTCTTTTACCCAGCCTTTGCTTTTTCGCCGATCGCGCGCGTCTTTTGATCTCCCGCCACCGAAGTAACGGCGCGACTGCGGTGGAATTCAACCGGGCACAAAAATCGCGCAGGGATTGAATCACGATCGACACCGATCGCATTTCACACGGTGAATCTGGGCACGGCGTTTTACACGGATTCGTGAAATCGATTGATAAAATCGACGGCCCTGTCGAACTCCACGAATCGTCTTTGGTGTCACGATCCTCACCGATTTACGATCACGGTGCAAGCTATTTCACATTGTCTACAAGGATGGCTTCTGGCAGCCTAACGGTCGCACGCTTTAACGGGCTTGCATAATTACACCGCAAGTGATTGATCGATCGTCGCCGTCAATGTTTGATATTAATTGCTTCGATCAAAGTTATAAGAAACGTTACGTGAAAGTATACGTTAATCAGGCGGCGTAATACGGGCTTAATGTTTCACGCGTAACGTCCATATCGTGCTGTCGAGTTATGGCCCGTACTTTCAAAAAGGAACATGAACTCCCGACCGCGTCGCGGGCTAAAGCGGCGGAAATTACGAGCCCCTCCGCTTGGATACGAGTGCGTGATCCGTCGTATTTCACCAATTTATCTTTTTCTCATGCTTCGCCTTTCTACTCCGTGCTACATGTCTTTTCCTTTTTCGGGTGAATGCCTCTTACAAGCGGGTGGATATTTTTAGCGATTGCGTCAAAAGGATTTTAACGAAAGAGTATTACACAATTTTGTAACTGTTGATTAATGATCATCAATCAATGACTACAACGATAAACTTTATACTATTGGGTAGGCGTTGATTGGCGTTGATGTTCGGTAATATCTCGACGATTTTTTTATAAATAAATAATCTGACGCGTAAGTGTACACTTCAGCGATCTCGAGTTCTACTTATAATAAGTTGCAGACTCGAAATGAAGAGAGTGACGACTGAGAAAGTTGTAAGCAGAAAATCTCACGCACGCAGACTCTCATTATTATCGTCAGGATGTGGACTTTTCCGTAAGTTTTTCCAACGCGGTCAATAGCCTCGTTTGAAATAATTTTATCTCCTGTCTACATCGTGTCGGGCAAAACAAGCGAAAGCGGTTTCCCTCATCGACTTTCGGCCCATCAAATCTTGCTTGTAGATCAACTATCATTGACTAGCTCCTGTCGTGAATGTGTGATAGGCTAACGCATTCGGCTATGCTAATTCAAATCGATCGTCGAGATGATTGCAGCAAAAGAGGGAATTGGATTCGCCTCATTACCATAAAATGACGATGTGACGGATGGGAAAATTGATTGGTGTAAACATGTCGAAGCGTATGCCAGGCTTATCGCCGTGACGGTTGTTTTCCTACCTTCCCGAATGAATAATGTTTCTCCGATTATTGTGTTAGTTTTATTAACGGCGTTACGACCGACAATAACCTGTAGCAGCATTGGATTAATTGAATGAAAGGACGCGAACGAAAAGCGTAATCGATTATCGCGCGATTATATCGTGCGCTATCACGTGTGTCTGATATCCGGGATCTCTGTGAACGTACTACACCGATTGACTTCGAGTAGGACATTGGATTCACGTAATAATAAATATCAACATCTATATCGCTGCATCCAGCAGAACAGATCATCTCCCGTAGGAATCATAATACCTCAACGTCAATTATCGGTGTTATTAATATCGATATCCATCAGCGGAAGAATGTTACATTTTCGTGCCTGCGAACGTTTAAACCGGTACGGGTATTTTGATATCTGTATCAGCGATAACATCGGGAGGATTGTACGCGAAAGTCCTGATTTATCAAGATTCGCGGGAGGGATAATTTTCTCGTAAATCTGCCGTTACCCGAGGAGTTCTGTGGCATTCCTCAAAGCACAGATAAGCCATATCTCACGCAGCTGGATCTGTCCTTCGCTGCCATATAGATTGTGAATTAGTAGCCAGGATTCTTTCGCCGTGGCCTCATCTACGGGCAATCGACTACCTACTCATCTACCTAGAGAACATGAGGCAGGACATCGTTTGGGTATTCACTAGCGCGAGCAGCCTGATACATGACACGCGATGCAGCGCCGTACTGGGATATACCGCGGCATCGAATAGAAGATATACGACACGCGCGAACCTTGTACGAATAACGATTTACACCGCGGCGCTAAACGAGGCTGCGACGTAACGATCAATTTCATATATCCTATGCTTACTCACGACCGCAAATCAGACGCTCCTCAAGGGGTATCTGTATTCGACATACTTCCACGTTGGCAAAAATAAATTATGGCTGTATAGACGTAGACCGGTAATTAAGCAGCGCATAAAGTATTGGGGCATTTATCACGAGGCCGGGAGAGCAGAGTGTAGGGAGAGAAGATTTGCCGATACCGAGATATGGAAAGCGCTCACGATCGCGGCTATGGGATGAGAAGCGGATCTCTCATCTAGGCATCCTACGCCAGTGAGGCTGCACCACTTCTAAAGGCGTGCTTTAAGAGAGAGAGAGAGAGATGCTCGTACGATCTGTATTTTCAGCGCGACATGCCGGCACCGGCGATGGCTACCGTTGCACTCGAGACGGGCGAGAAAGGCGCGCGGTGCCGGGCCCACGCAGGAGATGCGAATCCGCCGCCAACGCGGGCGCGCGTTCCGTAAGAGCCGGATCACAATTCTGGCCAAGGAAAAGAATTGAGTCGGCTCCGGATTTCCATGAGCGGCCCACGAGCGGCCAGCGAGTCGCTTCTGTCGTCCCGCCCTGGTTCACACCTTCCACGTAGCGCTCTACCTTCTCTTGCCCCCTTGCCCTCGTCTACCTTCCTTTATACATCCTTCGGCCTTCCACCTTCCATTCGCCGGCCTCGCGCACTCATTCGCCCGTTCGCGTGTGCCAGCCTCGCATTGAATTTACCGCTTCGAGCTGCCTCGAGAAAGCCAGACAGTTCGGCGATAAGCCATGTACAGTGTCGTATGTCTCTTCCACATTCTACGATCGGTTGAGATTCTTCTGCATTCCCCATCAATTTCTTTTTCTTTCCTCGGACCAGATATCAGGAAATATCGATGCGATATAAGACACAATCTACGGCGAGTTTTGCTGACCTTTATTGTTCCCCGAATGGCTGTTGGCCATTGTTTCCATTATTGACACCTCGCGAATCCTTTTCTCTCGCTGAAAACTTTTAACATTTTTTTAATCAGACAATGTCATGGAATGTAAAATCTTATGAATTAAATTTTCTTATTTATCTAGAATCTAGATCTTATTACAGAAAGAAAAATAAAACTGTGTGTGTGTGTGTGTGTGTGTGTGTGTGTGTGTGTGTGTGTGTGTGTGTGTGTGTGTGTGTGTGTGTGTGTGTGTATGTATATCTATCAAAATGTTTTATGATTAACACTGAGCCCTGAGTAGTATTTAAACGTTTCGAAAAAATAAAATGTACATTTATATATATTCAAACATAAAATACGGACATTTAAACGTAAAATAAGAAACAGAGTTCGCATATACGCTTATATTTTTTAATAATTAATAAATCGCGACGAAATGGCGTGATAGCATGTCATCAGGTAACGTCGTGGCAAATTTACATCTCTGAGTCACGTTGGACGAGGTCCAACTCGATTTCTAAGAGCTTTCCTCATACGGATCTCCGGAATTACGTGTATTCGGGTACCCAGTCAACGAACTCAACATGCATTAATTACATGACGCAACGCTTTCGCCCCACTGCAAATCCACTCATATACCTTCTCTTTCTAGTCTTGGTTTGAAAACTAGAAGGGCGGAGTTCTCCTTCTCATTTTGGCAACTCTCTGCGACTTGTATTTTTTTTTCTTCTTCATCGAGACCGCATTAACAATGAATGCCAGCAAAGAAGAACATTGTAACGTAACATACTTTCGCATGCGCATACATTTGTCAGTGTGGAAACAACAAATAATATACTCTTTGTAGGTTACAATATATAGTCATTAGCTTTGACTGAGCATAAAAGTATAATTTACAAATTAGGTAACAAGATCTCGTACATGTATCTACACGTGTAATAAGATAACCAACTGATAAAGGCAAATCATCCTTGCCTTGAAAAAATCAGGCATATAAAAGATAAAAAATTATCTGAGTTTGTTGTTCCGAATTCATTAATATTCCAAACAAAATTATTTTATCAATAAATTAATTGGGTCGTAAGCTAACACACATGTATGTATATTCTAAATATGTGATGCAGAAGAGATGAAAATTGTTTCAATTCTCTAAACTGCGGTGTAGTTATTGCGAAAATTATTTTAATTCTCTGAGCGGCAGTGTAGTTATTGAATCACATCTCGCAATGCATTCCGAGATACGTTCCCACTATGCGAACGTAGACCATCGCTAATCATAAAGAGCGTGCTTTACGCTCTGTTCGCTGGTAATTGTCGCGCGTGAGACTCTTGCTCTCGTCGGCGGAAAATTAGAGGGAACATCGAGGTGACAATCTTCTCTCCTCCATAAACGGCAGTCTTTACTCGCGCGCTCGCGGGAAATGAATTCTTGCGAATTTATCACGGCGCAACTCGACGTCGCGATGATACCGTCGGACGGCCGGCAATTTACGAGGCGTGATTTAGGGGCACGCGGCCCGTAACGCTTTAATACGCGCGAGAGTTGCGCCCGCCTCTATCCGACTTCTATACGCGCATAACGTGAGAGCGCGGCGCGTTGGCATGCGCCTTGCGCCATCGCGTCTGTTCCTCTGTTCCTCCTCCGTTCCGTTCGTTTCTACGAACCGCGCGACGCGCGTGCGAATGCGCCTCACGACCGCGGAAAACAGGCGCGTATAACGCGTAAGTGCGTCAAGTGAATGAACGCACGTGAACGAACGTCGGCGGATACCCACCGCGGTTCAGATGAAAACAACAGAAAGATTGAAGTAGATTAAATAGACGCGTCTCTCCTCGATCCGCGATAAACCTCGTAAATCCACTTCTTTTTTTTTCCTTCCCTTCGATCCTCAAGCATTTACGGAATCACCAAAATCGGCGAGTCGTTCCTTCGCCACATTGTTGCAATTTGCAGTAATGATCACTCACGCGGCGTATTCCCGTTGGCAGTCGGAAATTATACGCTGTACTGGTGTTGCGTGCACGAAAAGAATAATGCGGGAGTCGCGCATCAGCAGCAACCGATAACTCGTACGAGACGTAAAGAAAAAGGGAGATAGTCGATATGGGCGTGCATGATTATTGGAAGCGGTACTCTTCGCTTCGACGAAGCGGTAATTGAATCGCGGCGGCTTCCTATCGCGGAAGTCTCTTCTCTATCGCGATTCATTCGTTATGAAATCCAATATCGAGCATGGCACACTAGCCTACAATTCTTACAAGAGGAACATGCCCGCGCGAACTTTCCGATTCGAGAAAACATTGGAATAATAGTATTTATTGCACATTACTAGGGGCCGATCAGGATACCCTCAAGATTGGCATTATAATTTTGTTTTATACGTTTGTCCCGTCTCGTTTCTCATTATGCAAAACCGCGACACGCCCACCGTAACAAACCCAATTTAACGCACGCTAGCTAGTCGTAAATTTCCAATACGCGGTTATTGATAGCTTCACATTCAATTGATTAGTGAGAAAATCGATTTCGCTAATCAGACTGTTACGCGATGTATGCATTATAAGGCGGATATCGTATTTTGCGGGCTATTTTGAGATACGGTTATGTACGAGTTACAGAATTACGCGCAAAAATTACAACCGCCTATGGTTTCGTCGTGCCCGATTGAGTACGACCGGTGCAGCATAGTTAATAAATCTGCTAGCTGGGCGCTATTGTTGTCAGAGCGATAGTAATTTAATAATTTCGATATTGCCCGATCGCTTATTAGCAACTACCTGCCAGATATTTTAAGAAATATCGATTAATATTCATACACCATGGTGCACTTTCGCTTATTACGAAATTGCTCGAGTATTTTATGGTCGCCTACATACCGGGATATGCGGGCGACCTAACATTCGTGGTGCGTGCCCCGGGTACGCGTTGCGTGCCGTCGAGACTTCTTGCAATTAGGAATCATCACCGAACGTAGTCGGAAACTTCGTAGGTCGCGTGGGTAAAAATCGGCAATGCCGGGTGCCTCAGGGGCAGTCAATTCCAGGACGTTTCGCCGCACGTAAGATCACAAAATTTTACCGTTTGCGAAATGGCATTCTCGACCTCGCAAGACAGTCTTCTTGCTCGTCGCTCACATCTTTTTTCCTCTACTTCTTGTACCTCTCGTGACGCAAAATACTATGGAAAAATAACGCGAAAATATTTCGATCGTGAGACGGAGCAACGAGGATCGAATCATAATAACATTGTCAATATTCAAAAGAAGAATTAATTATATCGTAGATCATTTTATACTGTACGTAAGCACTTATGACTTTTCGATCTCGAGAGGTTCTAACTCAATCAATATTCTCGTTTGAGCAATCTGATTTCAAACTAACGACTGCAGTGATGGATCATTAATTACGAAAAAGGAATTCATTATTTTGATAATTAATACTGACCACCCATACTTTATAACATTAAAAAAGCGTACTTAAATTCTTTATTTTTACAAAGCGCTATCGCAATCGTCCTGGGAAGAGACATTCACATGTGTTTTACAATTTAAATGAGCCAAAGTGCTTTCCGCGCATAATTTATGATTAATCTACGACGATTTAAATTAATTGCGTAACAGATAAAAACCTGCTCAGTGAAAAGTTAAGCGTATAGCTGGCGATATCTTCCGTGTTGGAGATATGCGATCGTTTCTGTTTTACTTTTTGGCATCCGTGTTCCTCGTTAAAAGCTGTCATCATTCACGCGCTCCGGAGACCCCTGACTCGGAAATAGCGTTATCTATCAGTCTCATCAATCACGCCGCTGAGTGTGCCTCTATTAACGCGACTCATTACTCCTCTGTCGTCCGAGAGTTAACTACACGTACACGTGTCTTTAAACTCGCCCAAAGGTTAAATAACTAGTCGTAAGACATTTTCCTCGGATTTTATTTTATAACTGATACACCTAGCATCCAGTTTTTATAATCTCGCACCTACTATCACATAATGTAATTTTCCCCATGAACAAAGTGAGATTAGTATGACATTACTCGTGCATCTATGTTAATCGCGATCGTTTACACTGCTAATATATAACATAATTTTTATATGTTTTTATTTGAAAATCTAGAGGTGTGTCAATGCTATATATAGATAAATTTAGAAATCAAAAAGGAGGATCATAACGTTGCGCGCAGCGTTATGATCTAGTAGTAATACAGGAGATTAAATCGTTCAATTGATAAAATGTTCACGTTACATTTAATTTGCATGTACGCGCGTGCTACCTCATAAATATGAGAAAACGCTGCGGTCGATTCTGTTACGCGTAATCGCTTAATCTATGCGACCGAGTCTAATCGCCGAGATTTAATCTCATGGGATGTCGAAGCTCACGGTTTTAATTTTCTGCTCACTTAGGTGTATCCCGGATGGCGGGGACGTTGGTTACACGATGACGGAGTTGCAACCGTCGCCGCCAGGATATCGCGTCCAGGATGAGGCCCCAGGCCCACCTTCCTGTCCCCCGGGGTCTTACAAATACGCGAGCCACGGCCACGGGAGCGAGGCTGCCAATTTCAAAAGTGCCACATCGTATTCTCAGGAAGGCTATGGCCTTAAGCAGAGTCCGCCTCGGTCGGTGGCTCCTAACGAATACTACCGTCGCAGAAGCGACGGGCGGAGGTCCAGCACGGAGAACGATCACGAGGGTGGCAACGGCGGTAAGAAGGCCGCCGCGGTTACCGGTTACAACGATGGTCACAAGAAGAATACTCCGGGCTATAAGAATGACTGCGGGTACGTGCTCGCGATTACGTGCGCGCTTTTTTTCTAGACATTCGTTCACGCGATGCTTTCTTCCTGCTTCTTTTCTGTTTCCTCTGTTTCTCCATTCTTCTCGACGCGGGATTCAATGATTATCCGATATAAAAAAAAATCGATTATTGACATAAAGCGATTTACCCACAATTCGAATACTGCAATACTAAGACTATCTATAAGATAACAGGATATGTCGAGAAAATAATAACCGCGGAACGCAACATCCAAGAAATTTCTCGATTACCGTATAAATTACACCGAATTTGTTGACAGTAGCATAAATTATGCAGTCCGCACACATCCTGGTAATAAAGTGGTTCAATGACATCGCACGCAGAAGCACCGCAGTTGAGAGTGCCGTATTACGAGTGATTCATTGGGCGAGGCGCTAATAAACAGACGGTTTTGCGTCCGCGTATAATTGTTTCCACGTAGGGAGGACGTTGCGTCACGCGTGCTATTTCTGCTCTCTCCGACTATCGCGGAGCGCAATGTGCACCGGCCACTTTAACCGCGACGTTTCCATACCCGTCTGTCCCATTAGGTACAGCGAGAACCTTGGATTCAACAGCTTCACGCTCCCTCTTAATGAGAGAGACGAAGCTTCGCCACCACCGACGCCGCCAGTTAGGGATGCCTCCAGCCTCAAAGGCGTGTGTTACGGCCCCGGACACGAGAAGTATCCTTCGTGGCCGAGCGCACCCGAACGACACTCCGACGAGGATATCCATAGCTCCGGGCACAGCGGTTCTCACCGCTCCAAGTCCTGGACCGATCACACCAACTATCCAAAGGAGAAGCCAGCCCAGTACACCAGACCACACACGAAGAGGCCCAATCCGGCGTTCACGCAGCAGGTAACTTGTACAGCTCTCTTCGTTTTCCACAAAACAGTCGTTATGCCGCGTCGCTTATACAATCTGAACCATAGACCGTACATTTGCATAGCAACGTAATGTCGTGATTTACTATTAATTGGATACATAAAAGATATCGCACGCAAGCACGCCATTTCAATTTCTGTTACTTTTTTTAGCCTTTACTATTAAATGTTAATACTCGTTTGCTACGCACTATAAAGAGAATAAGTTTTACAAGAATTAGTCGCAACGATTAATAGGAACGGATAATACAGATAAAACGGATAAAACGTATAATACAGATGGATAAATGAAATGGCCTTATTATAACTTTTAGCGATTAAATTACATTTATAAGATATTTTTAACGTATGCCGTTTGCGCGGTTTGCATCAGTCCGATTCTTTTATAGAAACCCTTCCTACTATAGCTCAGAATATTCGTCGTGTCAGCCATTCTCGATTGTCTTGCCGGTTGCAAAATCGAATCTCGTTTACATGACACCAAAGTATCCCGGTGGTATAAACAAGTCACGAGGCAACGGAGCTTATCGGAACACTTTCCTCATGCTTTCAAACGATTTGCAAAGTTTCACGTCGACACCATTCACGTGTTTAACAATTAAGGGGGGCTTATCCGGGCGAGTATTAAGAATCGAGACCTCGGGGCAAGACCTTGGTGTATATATTATGCTGCGCCCTAAAACGGCGCACGCAATTAATCTCCCACACCCGCACCCTCCTTTCTCTCGGTGACATAATCGTCGGCGTGCTACTGGCTTTCTCAGAAGTAGGCCGTGGTATTTCGATGGTCCGACCCGCATCACGCCGTAAATTTCGGTACATACCAGCATCTCCCGGTCAGGCGAAAAGAGAGAAGATAGAACTTAAAAAAAAAACAGAAGAGCATGCTAAAGTTAGTCCAAGTTTCCTTTTTTCGTTGACCGTGAAGCTTTATTAGACTGGCGCAATTTCTATTTTAGAACGCACGCAATTAGCTCCCTGCTGATGTATTTTAAGATCAAGACCTTTTTACTATTTCTCTTGTCGAGGAAACACGAATGCGAATTACGTATAAGATCGTGAATTATAGAATATCTTGGCTGAAAGCTAATCGTTAAGCGTATGTATGCATTATTAGTGCACAAATATATTTCTCGACTTTTAAACGTGAAAATTTATACAAGATGTATTTTATTAATCGTTTCATTTTCAACTTTATTCACATTGCGAATGTGGATGCCAAAATAAAAATTATTTGAACAAGTGACTTTCTAAGTACATTTGTTTTTTAGTAATTTTCTATTAACTGTAAAAATTGAATATTGCAGTTGAAGACGGTAATGGAGCGTTGCGAGAAGATCCCAGCCGAGACTTACGAGTCACGCAACAGAAGTAGCGTTGAAGAGGAGCCGAGATTGTGGCCGCGCGTGGATCGCGAAGGTAAAGCTTTGGGAGATGCGGAATACGTGGTTCCGTCGCCACCTGAACGAGAACAACAATCTCAGACTTTGAGTCACGTTGATCTGGAGGCTTATGTAAGAGCCTATCAAGACCCCCAGGTGCCCCAGGTAAGAAAATTAAGGCGAATAATATCTTATATAAATCCCAAGAATGCAACGCGAAAAAAAACATATAATGCTGTAGATATTATTTCATCTTGCTCTGATTTTAAATTTATTTATTTAGGTGGACATCTATCGCGAAACTACCTTAACACAAGCGGGTCTTGAGGAATACACGAGAGTGCAACATTCTCAACAGGCCAGCTACGCGCAATCTGAGGGATATCACAGTTATGTTTCCAGCGTGGATTCGACGACAAACACGCCGTTTCTCGACAGGTAAGGTTGTCTTTACACATTATCTCATTAACATCCAACACTGTGATATCTTTGTAATGAGAGATTGCATCTCTTATCAGATTGAGAAGAGACAGCGAGGCGGTAGCACAAAGGCCCGCAACATCTTGGGAAGATACTTCGCGAGAGGGTAGAGACAGCGTAGTGACTACATCTAGTGGTAGCGCTTCTAGTAGCGAGACTTTAAAATGGCATGGCTCGATGTCGGATGTTAGCGTATCAAGCGGTATGCCTGCTCGCCAAGCGGCATCGGATCGATGGCATCACGGCTCCATGTCAGACGTTAGCAGCGTAAACGGAGGTATTCTAACACAAAAACCCAACAATGGTTGTCACGAGAAATGGCAGAGTTCTATGAGCGACGTCAGTACGTCCGGGATGGGCCCGCCGGCGAAAGGAAGGCACAGCCTTGACAAATGGCAATCTTCGATGAATGATCGAAACAAGCAGGGACAAAATAGACCCAGTATGAGGCCAGTGGTGATCGGTCACTGCACAACATCCTCATCAATTAGTGATATCTGCCAAACATCGGCGATTCGAGATAACAAGTGGCAGGAATCCAATCTCGACGACGATTCGCTGAATGATAGGCCACAAGCGAATCAGTGGGACAATTCGAGCAGACTCGAGAACGATAAATACGTTCAATCTATGCCACAAAGTCCTACGCGCCAGCAAGTTGGAGCGGCGAGTCCACAGAGTTCCGAAAATTGGAATCCTATACATGGATCGATGTCCGATGTGAGTCAAACTAACGGAGTTCAGTGCAGCAAGCAGCTAATCGCTCACAGCGCTAGGGTGCAGACTCCTCAACGGCATCATTCGGAAAGTGTGCTGTATTTAGATCGCGAACGCAGCAAACGAAAACTTTACCCGGTCAGTACGACACAGCCGCAGGAATCCACGCAATCTCCAAGGTACATTGACGATTACATTTTTCTTTACAATTATTATACTTCTTTGTAATAAATATAATTATAAATTATATTATGTGTAATCTTTTTTTTCCAGAATGACTTTAAGCTCACCGCCACAACCTCAGCTTTCAGTAGCTGAACGCATCAATGAATTGGAAAAGCAGCAACAGCAGCAACAAATGCGTTACACTTATTTGGACCCCGAGAAACGTCATAGGGTGTCCGATCCTACACTGAAAGCAATTCAAAAGAAAGCGCTGTTGTCTTTTTACGAGAGACATCATCAAGCATCTTGGCGATCGGAACCCCAGTTGGCGCAAGGCCCTGCGTCAGCTTCTCAGAGTTCTCAAAGTCCACCACCGCAGCCTCCCCCTCGACCGCGACTGTCCTCATCTCGAAGAGGTAGTTCAGCGTCAGACTACGCTAGTGGCGCTTGGAGGGAAAACGTTAACAGAACTCAGAATCAAGGAAATAGCGACTTGCCAAGCCCTAAACATCAACATAGTAACAGTTGCAGCAGTCTCTCCACGGATTTATTGGGTCCTGTGATAGTCGGACCGGCCATATCGATAGACGACTGGGTGCCCGAGAGGCCGCCTAAAAAGCCACACCTGAGAATTGCTTACAACGAACGCATTCCCAGTCCCGACCTGCCGCCACCATCACCTCCGACGGTCACGGAGAGCGAGGTCCACGATTGCGACGATCCATTGCCACCCCCACCACCCGAGCTCAGCGACGATTGTTTCACGGAACGTAAATCTAACAACATTCACCACCAGACGGAGGAAACAGCAAAGATCAATCGTGAAAGGTCATGCGAACGACACAAGTCGGAAAGACATTCCATAAAAAGATCGAAACACAACGCCAAGAGAGATCACGATAAGCCCACCGGCAAATCCTCGCCGAATTCGACGAAAACGAGCGTGCAGGAACAGGAACAGCATCAGTTCGTGAGATCCACCACGGCGCTGAAACACGTGGATTCCGAAATGGTACTGGAGAACGGAGTTTCGGCCGGCTTTGCCACGCACAGAATGGTAGTTACGGGACGTTCCAGTTTGAGATATCCTTCCACTCAGAAGCTTATGGTGAACGGAAGGATAGCGCCGACGAGGAGAATATCCGAGGAGAGAGCCAGACCTCCGGCGCAGCTGCCTGATCTCATATCGCAAAGATACAGCGATTCCGGGAATCAGAGACCCGCCCCGCAAGTTCCGGTAGAGCCGAGGATCATTCGGCAGGAATCGATGCGAGTTGATGGGACGCGCATCGACGCGTCCGGTTTATTGCGAAACGATTCCAGCCAGAGATTAGAATCATCAGGTCAAAGACCGCAGCCTCAAGTGCCTAAAAGCGCGGATAAGAATGCCACTACGAGTCCATCCTCAAGACCAAATTATCTGCCATTGACAGAAGTCGCGAAGAGTCCATCTAAATACCTAAAAAGCGGAAATCACAGTTTCTCCATTGGCAGTCCGGTGAAAACGGGCTACGAAGCTAGTTCGAAACTGTTCCCCTCGGAGTCAAGCCCGCAAAAATATCATGAACCTCCGAAATACGTTCCTAATCACCATCAACGTCCTAACGACGTGACGCAGAGGACTACGCACGGTTACTACGCACTACCGCCAAAATACGTTGATATACCTAAGCAGAAACCTCAGCCTCAATGTCCAGCGGATAAATACAGTAGTACAGACTCTCCTGGTTCGCCGCCACCGCCTTTAGCACCACGGCAGAATACATCCAGTAGGAAATCTTTGCCGCCTCCACCGAGACCTGCACCTCCGCACTCTCACCAAGGGTAAGTTTGATTGCATAAGAATTTTTCTACATTTTCTTAACATCTACATTTTCTTCATCAGTTATATGTCATATTTATTATCGCTCAATTATTATCACTAATTAACCAGTTACAAGCAGTCGCTTGTAGTAAGTTGTGCATAACGGTAAACTAAACTTCTCGTTATTTTAATTTCTCGAGACCATTAATGATAACGATCGCCATTAACAGTACCATCAAGATTTATATTTACTATCGGAACTTGTTAGTAGCCTTTGGAGACACGAGTCTGATTTTTTCCATGTCGCTCATTCTGATGTGATTATCAATTATTAAAGATCTTGAGCGGATTAGAGCTTTTTATTGCTCAAATGGCATCGCGTAATTTAAGATTACAGGCACACGTGATCTCGTAATTGCAAAGTAATTGAATGGTAAATGGCGGCCTTCGTTGTCACAGTATTATCATTATAACCCATGTGCCTGCAATGTCCCGCATCGCGTTTATCCCACGATCGATCAATTGAATTAGAGGTAACTGTAAATACACCTTACTCCCGGTACGGCTTGTGAAGCTCGATAGATCGGAAATCCGAAGCAGTACGCAATTGATCTTGAAAATCCGTGGAGCGTTTCTTACGTGTATCAATCAACGACAACCACGCACAATCTAAAATCATTCGTACCGCCAACGTAATTTGTGACTTGTTGGCTCATCTCACTCCCTTGACATAAATAGATTCCATATAATTTTCCGTAGTTACCGTTTTTTTCGAATGAGAACAAAACATATAGTTAGCAGAATAGTACATCGAAGTACTACATATCAAAGAGAGCAAACATTAATCCATGTATATTTAACGCATGAAGTATTTTATATGGTTTAAATTACATTTATACTTGTAGTATAATTTCTATTATGCAACTAGTTTACAAACCATTTGCGGTTCATGTTATCCGAGCCATATAAAATCCTGATGTAAAACATTTATAAAAAACGTAAGCGCCATCGCGCAACGTGAATTATGTCATTAGAAAATTTAATAGGCTACATCCACGTTCTCATAAAGTAGAGTTGTAAAACATTGTCTATCACCGGTATGGAAATCAAAGGAAGAGGGCTAACGAGATACCGAACGAAAAAGACACCGTTTTTGTAAGCTTTCCGCCGGTGTCGCAAACTCGTAAACCTCCGGAGGATCGCAATATCCGCCACTGACAGTTCGGCGAACTCGGATTACCCGGGGTTATTAATTATTTTCTCGTTCGTACGCTCGAGCGAATCGCATACATTACCATGAGATTATCATTGCAAATCTAACGGTACCCATATCCAAGCTGATTTACGAGCGTGTGACTTTCCCTGAATTACGTGCAGCGCGACTCTTAAATGACACGGAGACGCGTTACGAGCAATCCTCTCTATACCTCCTGAACGATGTGAAGGCATACTGAACGTATAAGATTTACTTGTCGAGCCGTATAATATAACCATCAGTTTGCGCGAGATCGTTATGCTGATCCGCCGAGAGACCGGTATCTCGTGAAAGAGAGAATCGTGCTCCTCTTACATGCAAAGTAAGGTCACAAACCATATATGTTTTCGCGAGAACGCATAGAAAAGTCACGCTCGTTGAGCGCGATCGACGTATACGATGGCGAGGATACGTTATTAAATTCCGCCGGGTGCGACGTCGAACGCATTCTTGAAACGCGAGAAGTCGGGCAAGGACGATTTCGCGCGCGGCGCGAATAATTGTATGAAAAGCAGAACAAGGCGTTTTGCCGAGCCAACGCTGGAATGATGATAATGGCAATGCGCGCTCTGTGACCCGACACCTCTTTATTCATCGACCCATGATTTTTCGGACCACGGAGCACGCGAGAGATTGTTGAGAACATCTGAAATGATTCGTGCGAGAACGGAGGGACTCTGGCGCCGACAGAAGACGGCCCCGGCAGGAGAGCAGAAAAGAGAGTCCGAATGAGATCCGAACAATCGGCTAATAATTATTGCACTGAAATTCTGCCCGAAGTTTTCCAGTTGGGATACAGGATGTAGGTTCGATCTCACGGGGCGATAACTCTTTTCACCTTTCTTTTGTTTCCTTCTCGCTCTGATTGGGTGACTACCTGCAACGCACGAGCGATCGACCAACTACCCGATACGCACTCCAGCTAAGATGTTCCGAACCCACGACACGGTTCGACGAACGGGCATTTGACTTGCGCCCGACCTTCGACAGGAAGAGGAGATTACCCGGCACAGGAGAGCGCCAGAACCGTTGCAGACGTTTCTCTCTTTCTCCCTGCGCTTTCTTTCTCCTTCCAGCGGCCGCGCTAGATATTCGAGAGCGCAACGGTTTAACCTTTCAAATAAACCAACCTATGAGGCAGAAATGTCAGAAAAAAGGTTACCGTGCGCCACCACGGGCGTGTTGGCCTGTTCGTTGGTGCTCGGTCGTGTTCTCCAGCGCCGGCAGTGGAGATGACGAGGTGCGGCGCCACGAATACGCCTTACGATAATGACGAACTCTGACAGTGATCTCATACTTATTGTCGACATCTAGACGATGTATCTTGCATGATAACATTTTCATTAATTGCGCAAATTTTGCATTTTTCGTCGCATAACGAGAGTTTCACAATCACACGCGCTTCACGCAGCGCGCCGCGATGGCAATTAAGTCTGATGCGAAATTGAGTGACGATAAACGCCTTTTTTTTACTTGCATTCACAAAAGTCAGCAGGAATGCGTTGTTTGTAAAAACGCTCTCCTGCTCCTTTAATGGCGATTCAGATTTATGCAAAATGCGAACGTCCTCTTTTTCTCTCTGTTCTCCGGCCGAGAGTTACGTGGCGACCCGCAGCGTTATCGCTAATCCTCGTTACGCGAAACACGAGTCGCCGAGTCGTTTTCACTTTTCGTCGCGTCGCAACTGGCATTGCACCTGCGGCGCGATAATTGGTCTCTGAATTCTTGCTCGAGTATTATGAGGCTCCTAACCGCAGCGCGATGTTTCGCTTGCCAGAGAGTCAGATTCGATTCGGAAGGATTACACATGGAGTAATGGCGACGAAGGAGAAGCGTTGATTCACAAATCATCATATCATAAATCATAAATCAAGTGGCCTTATTAACAAGTCTTCAGTCACTGTTAAAATTATTGCGAATAATAATCGCGTTCTCTGATTGTCCCTTTCTCCTCTTCTTTTCTTGTTCCATAACTCGCGAAACAGAATTATCTCTATTATTAAATATTTATTAACATTTGTAAAGAAATTTGTAGAGAAATATTCGTTTTGTTTATTAAATAATAATAAAGATTATATTATTTCGAAAGTTCAACTGATTTTATGAGGATGGCTTTAAATAGTGCTTCGATTAAAATTGCTACAGCTTTAAATCTAGCCTTGCCGCACTATATAAATCTCATTTTATCGCGGCAATTCCTGCAGCTATACCGCAGCCTCGACAACGAGGTAGTCGACACCGACGATAACAACACGCACAGTATCGCTTACACCGGTTGGTCTTGTCATTCGTCGACATCTTCCACTATCTTGTATCCGATGATATCCAGTAAAACTGGCACTCGTCAAGAAAAGAGCGCGTCTCGTATATCGCGTTGACTCGAGTCGAATCATTAACGTAATGTGTTTTGCCCCAATTAAATATATCCTCTTGATTTACAACAAGCTATTATGGATCTCAACGGCTGGGAATGTGTCTTCATAAANAGAAAAATAATAATAATAAGAGCATTAGGATTGGTGAAACGTCATGGGTTGTACGTTTTTATCGATTACTCTTATCTCTAACCGATAGATATTTTCTTAGGTGTGGTCGTAAAAATGTATGCTTGACATTATGTAATATATCATTTCTCGTATATGGAAAGGAAATAAGAAAGCAAAACGATAAAACTTCGCGCTGAGTTTATCAGAATAATTATCATGGGGATGCGATAAATCGTTTCGTTTCATTAGTTTGGAGCATAAAAATAGTGAAACTTAATTTTTGCAGACCGCCCGCTATTTCGCTAACAGTGGAAAATATTATTGGACTATAATGTTATGAAATTAAAGTAGATTGGATATGTATTATATCGCATTATCGATACTTGCGTCATTCTGCGTTTCTATTTATTATTACAAATAATTTAACTATCATTAAACCTAAGCAAACAAGATAGTTACACGCGTTCTTGTTTTGTATTTACATAAAAAAGATGCAAATGCATTAAGATCGAAAACTTTCCACACTTTGTAGCATCCTCCTTCGTACACGACGAGACTGGTTTGATGACTAGTTTAGAAACTAGGTTAATGATATGCAATCGTAGCTAATTCTAAGTGCGTTTAGCAGTGATAGTGGTAACACCAGTAATATTCACATATATTAATAAGATCAAGATTTGAAAGGGAATAGTAGTTTCATAGAACCTTCAAATATTTAAATATTTAATTTGTAAATCGGGCAATTTCGTATAATTTAATAATGAAAGATATTTCACAAAACAAAATAATCATACGCAAAGTTATGATTATATACAAAGCTACCTATTGCCATATATCATACGATTTAGAACGATTTATTACGATTTAGAAAGCTCTTGGAACTATTAAAAATCTTCTTTGATATAATGAAGCTCTTGTGCATTTCTTTTCGTATTTCAAAGAATGGAACTTCTATACAATTTACAATTCTTGTAGAGAGAAAATTGCATATACATAGTAGAATATAGTAAAATTATATTATTATTCAAATAGTAAAGATAATCAAAATATGATATATATTTTATAATATATAAAATAAAATTTATTTAACAATTCAATAAAATTAAAGATTTGGAGATTTTGTGAAAAAGATCAATAAAGAGTTTCATCCGTTTTAACATGTAAAAAAAGTTATTACAAAATAATTTGCGGATAACGTATAAAATACGGCAATACACGTCTTACATAATCATTGTCATTCTTGCATTCATTTGGACGAAATTTATTACGCTCGACTTCGACGAGCTACCAAGCACGTCGTCCTGCTTGTGACTCTTCACCGGGGAAATGGTCGCACCAAGGAAATACAAGTGCAACAACGACGTGACAGAGATGAGCGACAAACGAAACGGCCACGAAGACAATAGCCAGCGACTCGAGACCGGACGACACCGGACACGAAGTCACGGGACCGTCTCGAGGAACGGTATCCTCTTCTTGACGATAGTCTAGAAGTCTTCCGATTAAATGATTAACACAAATTGTTCCGAAGTTTACAAATATCTTTTGTGACAGAAATTATATTTTATTCGCATACGCGGCCATGAAAATAATGAAAAAAATTGATTATTAAAAAAAAATAAAAATTATAATGCACGTACCTATAATTATTATTTCTATGTATTTATATTTGCTATAGCTCGAGATAATATAATAAATTATAGGTATATTTCAGAGTTAATTATTCTCAACTGTGATGCAGTAACATATAACAGTTCATACAAATATATTTATACGAATTATATTTAACATAAAAAGTTTTCAGAATTTTTATAAATTTTTTCAGATGACACTCTTATCACATTAACAGATATTATTATATGATTTTTAGTACAACTGTTATATAAACTCTAGAGGTCTCAGAGGAGTGAAATAACGGAAGATTTTCATAAGTACGATTGTGTAAGATAAAATTGCGCAACGTTAAAATTCTCAGGAGCGAGAAAGTCCAATTTGTGTTAAATTGTCCGACATTAGATTTTAACCGAGCGATGTACCGTTAGGACATACATATGTCAGAATGCAATATGACAAGATAAATTCTGTCAAATTCCACCAGGTTTTATCCCGTTGTTTTTTTACCTACATCCAGATAGCCATTGGGCATTATCAGCTCGCGGTTTAGAAAACGATCTAGCCCACTTGCACCTGGGTAAACACACGTAACTCTCAACTCGTCGCGCAACTTTTCCACGTCGAGAATCTTTTATCCGCAGTATTTCGTTTCAAATTGGCTCTCTCCGATCAATTAAGTGCGTCCAACAACTCAGTAGAATAGATGCTGCCAGTTTCCTACTTACTGTCGTGGTACATTAACATACAGCTCTATAGTCATCAGGCAGTATGTACGTTCCACTTTTCATTATAGATCCTTTTTTCATAGTTTACATCAAAGTTGCGCAACAACATGTTTTCAGACCGGAAGTAAAAATATTTAGCATTTTTTAATTTTTTTCTTATATTGTTAATGCAATTGATAATCATAAAAAATATTGACTCTAATTTTTAGAGTTAATTTAAAATATTGACTCTAATTCTAATAAGATCATACATCTTATTAGAAAACTAACTAAAGATTTTAGTTAACATTTCTAATTTCGCCCATATTGAAGAACTCTAAACCATCGCACTCTAGCGCATCGCGCTTGATTATTGCGTTTCGCAGATGGAATTTCCACTGCGGAGCAAACGTACGTGTAACGTCAGATGTCAGCCACATGTGAGGCAAATCTCAGGCGACTTTATTATTACGGCGGGTGGTCTCGGAATAGCCAGCAGCAAGTACGGCGACGGCAGAAGATGCGTTATACTCGCACGTGCTTCTGAAAGTTTACCGGACGATCGCCGGGCCGGACGATCACGTGCGGCCGCGCCGCGCGCGCAATGTCGTGATCTGCAATAAGAGCTCCGTGCGCTCGTAAAGTCTCCATGGCGCACGGCGTGTTCGCGGTTCCTACCCGTAAATCGAACGGCCAAACGGCTCGTAAGACCAGCCAATCCGATGATGAACCATCCGACGTGAACGACCGTGCCGAGCGCGCTGCGTATTTCCTGTACTTCCTCGAGCCGAGTCAGTGGCCACACGCGACTCGGCCAGGAGCGAAACACCGATCGCCCGTTGACGCCTGAATCGCCGGCGAGGTCGCTGACATTTGCCGGGATAACCGCGGCTGCCCTCCGCACCTGCAGGAAGACCCGCTGTAGACGTAGCAAACCGCAGATAAGCGAATAAAACAGCGGCGCGTGCAGATACAATGATCGCCGCCAATGAAGATTATAAATAGGCGACGTGCGGGCGCCCAGTTTACTCCGGCTATTTCACAGCTTGATATTTATCCAAACTGGAAGACGCAGAGCAGATATTTCGAGATAAAAGCGCCGTAACGACGGCTTACGAGAGAGACGGGAAGAAAATAATCTTCCAGCGACCTACTTTTATCCGGGCGTGATCGATCCCGCTTAATACGTCTGATAAGGCGGGTGAAGTATCCTAACACAAATTCCTTTTACGATCGAACGAGAGCGTAACTGTGAATGGCAATAAAATCCGTACAGCAATCGACAATCGGCGCCGCATGCGTGCGGGTGAATCTAGAAAACTGAGATATATATATATATATATATTTCACTTCTAATAAAGTTTCGAGACCATAAATCGTAAATCTCGATATCGGTGAACGATCACGCATGGAGGCTATTACGAGCCGCGCGTTGAAAGCTAGCGGAACATCGAATTTATTAAACGTTATCGCAACGAAAGGGAACATTATCAAAATGAGGAAACAAGATCGTCAGGCGCTCCGTTATTTTACGATTGTTTATCCACGCGTGCCGTGGTGAAAGACGGAGGTTTTCGATCTACGAACGTTTGATGCGATGAATAATCAATCTCGCGAAACGATCCAGGATCAAGTGTCGACCGGAATAGCGGACGCAAATCATGTTAACATATATCGGAAGCATCACGAATCACTGGAATAGCGAATGACATCAGCGATAGAAACGCTCGTGCGAACGTATAGCTAATATACGTGCATGTTCCGTTACAGACTTGATCACCATGTGGGTCTGGCAATCGTAATACAAAGACTTTGACCTAAAAAAAGAGAAAAGTATTCGCTATATTTTAGGGATCTGTACACAGATATATCAAATTATCTTTACTTATGAGGATAATCTAATATAAAATACTATATTTTATATGAATAAAATGTTTCTGTATTTTGTGTGACTTTTTAAAAATAACATATACATTATTGTATAATCAGCATTTTCTGAAATTTCGAACATAAAATTTCTTTTCTCTACCAGGTCATTTTTCTCGTTTTTCAAAGAGTAAAAGTTTTCGAGTAAATGTTCAGAATGCATCGATCTCCTTTAAAACGCAGTTTCGCCAGATTACACGAGCATGCAGTTTATTTTTACAGCTTCTCACACTATTTCGCACTTTGTGACCGACTATTTTAACGACTTCACAATAAAGCGAGTTATAATACATTTAGAAATAAAGAATAAATCTTGCTAAAGGATATTTTAGATAAATAATTTTGTCATGAAAAAGCTACTAGAAAGAGCATACGAATCAGATATCTGTTAAAATATTTGCAATGCGATAATATAACACGAATTTTTGTTTGATGTGAGATGCTAGATATAGTACTGCTACGTATTAGTAATGTTAATCAATCCAATTCACATTAAAACTGGATTGAAACTAAATGTAAAATAATGTTTGAAGCAAATAACAAACACGTTTGTATACATTCCACAGAAACTCCACTCGCTTAATCTAAATATTACCTAAGTATACCCTTAGCTAATCACCTGGTCTCGCATAGAGGCGTTAAAAAATCGTTTCTTTACCGCAGAGCATGACGCGGGTATCTATTAGTGGTTGATTCGCGAAACACGGGCTTTCCCCGCAGTGTGGCTTCGACTATTACGATAAGAAAAATATCTACGAAGAGCTTACCGTCGTCCTCGTTTTTGTAATCTGTCATTCTGTTCGCAGGAACGAAAGCGAAGTGTAAACGCACTTTCCACGGCGCGCGTTGTCGCATTTTTAGTGCCGCGGAAGTGCACTGATAACTGCCTTGCGCTCGGTGCGCGTTGATAAAATACAATGCGGCTCAGTTATTTCAGCGAACGTTTTTAGAAGTTGCGCTAATATTCTGGCTTTTCCCGTCGTTAATTAATCGAGTGGCCATTACATGTTGCAAACGATATTTGTTTAAGATTTCAAAACGATCAACATTACTTTGTCATGCCGCACCTGTCGGCATACCTTGTCATATCGATAACAGTATCGATGCACTAAATTAAACAAGCAACTAACATTTTTTTATGACATTACGACACTGATTCTCATATTTTTTTTAGATATTTAGATATCTGTTAAACACAAATATTTGTTTATTTTCAGAAAAATTTAGACAAAAAGCAGAATAATTTTTCTTGTTAATTTTGTTTTAAAGTTCTGCATATTATCAAAAAACTATGTCGTTATTATATTACTACATATTTTCACATTTGGGTCACATGAGGTCCAAAAACCATTAACTTTTAGCTATCATTAACCGAGATTCTGGAAAGTTGCCCGTTTAAATTTAGAACGTTATTCCTCTTCTGTACTTTCTTCCTCGAAAGACTAGGATGTAAAAATAAATGTGGAATAGGAATAACTTTGCAATGATCATCATTAGAATCTTCGCTATTTTTAATGATGTATTGAAATATATCTCGAACTGTGCTTCTCGTTCAGAGACAAACGCATAGAAACAATGAATTTTGACTATCGAGAACATAATTTATCACATAGTTATATTTATCTGGACGATCGTAAAAATCAGAGGTATTTTTATTTTTTTAGTCAACATTATGTATATATCGATAAATAAGCATCACGATAAATCATGAACGCTATTTGTTACCCGAAAGTTCGGCGCAATCGAGCATTATATATGAACGATCGCGTACAATCTCGAATCAGATATTTTCCAAGACGGTCACGTTTCTTTCAATCAAATGAAATCTCTTGACGATCTCAACAATAATATATAATTCCTTCTCTGCCTTTTCTTTTTCTCTCTTTCTCTCTCTCTTTTCTCAGATATCTTGAAACCTCTCGTTTCTAATAATATTCGAAAATATCTCCAAAATCAGCGGCCGGTCGACGGATAACCGAAAATGGACCTGATCGTTATGTGGCCAGAAAAGGGAAAGATTAGCGTAGATTTGTGTGTGAAGTGAGAGTGCAAGGAAAGTATAGGTAAAGAGGTATTCGGAACCATAGAACACATATATAGTGCGGCGTACACGATGCCGGTGTACGTCAAACTCACTTACCTACGACAATCGCCGGCGGCTGTGCCGGTTTTCTGTCTCGGGACGAGCAAGCGAGCCGAGTCCGGTCGATCCCCAGCAAGAGCGCAGACCTGTTATTACACGAGAATGCGAAAAAGGAGGACCGGAGCTCTTCGCGGATCGAGGAAACTGTTAAAAATCCTGAGCCATATCCCCGACAAGACCGCCCTTCGCTTCTAATAAACATTTGCCTGGCGTAGCAAGGAGAAGAAGAGAAGACGGGCATGCATATACGTGCCTGGCCTTCCACACACCGGCCGGGTTTACACACACGGTATGAGCTCGGAGACATCGATTATTCGCGCGGTGCGCGACGTCGATGGAAATCGAATTAACGACGCGGTCGTACGCGAGCGGCACGGGAAACGCGCTTTCCCGCGGGATATCCTGTCGAGGAGGTCGTTGTCTCACGCGCTAATTTACAGCTTATATCGACGACCCGCGCGTTTTCTCCTCTCAACCGGCTGTCGTGCATCTTTCTCGACCGCGCGGCCGATGATCACAGAGCTGAAGCGGATCGGCGCGGAATGACGTTTTACCGCGTCTCCGCGAACTCCGTGGCGCGTCGAGGGAGTCTCCGCGGCCATAAAGTCTCGCTTCGTAACTTCGGCAGTTGTAACATATAAATTACAGCGTTCGCGCAGCTCACCCGCCGCGATCGTAACTTACGAGCGTTGTCCTCCTAGAAGAGCGAGTTACGACTGTGCAGATGTTGCAAGTTGCCGCGGAATCATAGCTCGCCTGGCTAGCGCGCGGCCGCCCGGTGTCAAAGAACATGTATTAACGTAAAGAAACATCCGCCGGACACATTAATCCTCTTTCTCGCGACCCAAGCACACGACATCGACAAGAGCGACGAGGCGAGCGTGCGTCGCGTCGCGTCGCGTCGCGGTGGGTGGACGACAATTCCGCGACGTATGTGTTTTATCTTTGGCCTCGCATTATAGCTGAAATGGCACATTCGACGGCTTAGAGGCCAATCTCCCGTCGCCACGTCTCCACATTCAATCGAGACGACAAAACGAATTATTTTTGGAATCATCACCGATGCGGCTGAATCGCATGGACTATTAGAGGTGCCCTAGACATCGGATTAAACCGGTTTCCGCGGGAGATGCGTCTCCCCATCATCGGTTCCACCGACGTAGCACGGTAGTAGTAACTGGTGAAACTGTCAGCGATATTAATATAATTCAGAGGTGCGAACACAAGCATTTGCCACTTTTACCTGCATACGATTCGCGCCGCTGCAGATCGTATCATCGTGGACGATAATACGACCCGTTGACCTGTCACGGTGATCACTCCAAACGTACGAGTCGTTTTTGGTGCTCATATCGCTCGTGCGCGCCAGCACGAAGAATAACGTGTCTTTTTCTCTGCACTGTTTCTTTTTTTCCTTTTTTTTTTTAGGTCCTGTCAGTCTCGCGAAATGTATGGTCTTCAGGTTTCAGCTTTTCCACGTATTTGTTGCGAGAACAAATTTCGATCGTCACGTACCTGTACATCTGTCCTTAAAGGGCTAGCTTTAGAACAGCAAGTAAATGCCGTTCCCTCTTTATCTCTCTCATTCTTTCTCTTTCTCTCGTTCAACCTCCCACTCTCGGGATTTCCCCCTACTGACATCCCTCCACCAACGCTACACGAGCTGTATTCCGACTCATTCCGTTGACAGCACTTGCGGAGTACGTACCGTGTCGTTCGCCTTCTCTCGCAGCGTTCGTTGACAGCTGTCATAGGGTACATATCGCGATCAGTAGTCCTGAAAAAAGTGTCGTGTCCTGGCTCGCGTGTTCTCCATTCGGTCACTTCTCCGATCAATGATCATTGGCAAAATAAATGCAAATGAGAAATGACGACAGATGCGTGATTGGTTTCGGCATTGATTGCCACAGTGTCAGACAGTGCGGGGGCGAGGAAGATACGTTGCCAGAACCAGTGTACAATGACCTGAGCTACCTACGGCGGGAAATCGCAGCTCGCTCGTCGGGCAGATGTTGATTTTGAGTGTTTATAATCTAGTGGGCAGTATCAGCACGATGGTCTTTGGGAGCAATAAGTTTCGGATACGAAGGTATTACAGCTGACTTTCAAATTGATTTAACACGTCACATTGGTTGACACAATTTCACAATTTGCAAGATGGTATTTGTAAGACGCGGTAATCCGAAATAGCGAACTGTTACACATGCGAGTTGTATATATTATTGTCATGGAATTTAAATTATGGTTAGATTTATGTTATATATTTTCGATTTAATAAATATTAAGACTATGTTTAAAATAATATTATTGCTGTCAAAACAGATTTGTAAATATGTATTTTCAATTTCGTCACTATTGAATTGTTTCGACCTCTTTTATTTACATATATTTTTATTGTATTTTACATTTGCGCCTTAATATGAAAACATGAACAATATGTTCATGGAATAAAGAAAGATTTACAGATGAAATAATCTTTAAATATTTTATTCGCAAGTATGTGCATTTGCAAGCACTATCTATGCGAAGAAAGAAAGGAACATTTTTGTTATAGAGGAATCAATTTATCAAGTTGTAATTAACTGATAACGAGGTAACTATTTGCAATTTCCTTCTTTATACTGAACGATATGCTGGTGAGTGGATTCGCTCCGAGTTTTATGCACTCCAGTGACTCTGACGTTATGGCTAATCGATAATACCGAGCTTCCCCTTGACAATCGATCGTTCCGCCACAGCAACCCAAAATTTCACACTCCATTTGCGAAGTCCCGCGATTCATCCTTACACGTTACACGCGCACGATCGATCAGCGTCTTTGTTCTGCGACGATTGTTTGAGTCGGTCTACAATCGGATTTATGAAATGTCGCAACATTGTAGCATAGCGAAATTAAATCTTCTTAAAGCGGTTTTGAATTGAATGATGGAACGGAGACGCGTCTCTACAGGAAGCAGGTTCCGGTTCATTGAAGAATGATCTACAATCGAACGAGCGACCGACTTGAAAATTGATATCGCGTAAATTTGAACATCCATTTAGTAATCGAGATTGTTATTACATCAGTATAGTCATCGATATTTTTATCAATTTTAACTTCATTTTGAAATATGATGAAAACAATTTATTCTTGTTATTGTAATTATATCTTGTAATTATCATAGAATGATACAAATAGCAATTACGCAGTAATTTGGTCAATTAGTTTATTTTCGCGATTTTATTTTAGACCTCTCCAGAATTATATTCATAAAGTGATATGAATAAACAATTTTATATGTTACGTTATTCTAAACTATTTTTGCAACTAATTTTGTTGTTTTTGTTTGCTTGATATAATATGTAACATTAATATTTTTGAAAATATTTTATAACTACGCCATTATGATATTAGCATTTTATTAACATTTAATTATGCGATTCGAATGCACAAGCATACATTAATCTTTAGATTTATTTTTGCCTTTTCCTTCATCTTAATAATTTGTCGCGATAACATATACAAATTTATACATGTAAATAGCTTATTACATTGACAAGAGTCTGACGAGTCTTAAAAATAACTGAGCGAAGGCTGAAGACTATTTCTTCGATACGATCGTAAGAAGCAGAAAGAATAGCTAAGCGAAGTGATCGCATCTTTCTCTCTTCGAAGTCTTCTTCCAGTCTTCGAATATGCTCCGCTCGTCCTCCCAGTCTCGCAAACTTGAGCTCGGATTCCTCTCCGCAAGGGCATCTCGCTACTTATCGTGCCACGTTCGAATTCATTGTCAAGTCAAGTCGACGATTCGCGAACGATACGCGTCCTGGCGACGCACTGGCATTCTACTCGCCGATGCAACGTCAGCATTTCACGGGTATCGGTACGGCTCGAAACATCTTTAGTGCCGAGCCTGGTCGTTAACTTAACTTTCGGAGCGCCTGGACGTTTAACCGCTTAATTTAAGGCTCGTGCGTTACGTGATAGTATTATAAATATTGTGCATTTCCGCTTTTGCGCCATTATTCGTGTTTGCATATTTACGCCATGCAAATTAAACGGATCGGCATCAGTCTTTTTTCATTCGCTTATCAGATCACAACCGTCAATTAAGAGAAATTTATGCGGTCTCTCTCTCTCTCTCTCTCTCTCTCTCTCGCGGTTTCGTCTTATCACGCACGCGGCGATGATGTATGAAGGCGAGGTTTACACCAGGCCAACTTCTTACTACTGAAATTGCAACACACGCGGTCCAGATTCCATCAGCGCGGCCGCGTATGTTTCTCCTTTCGCGAAGAAACGCGTAAAGCAGCAATTCCAGATCCCGCATTCCAGTGCGTCATTCGGTCCATTTCGTTTACCCGTATTTATGAACGTTACAACTGCAACGATATTAATGGTGATCGCTTACTTTGTACTAACGCCCGAATACGTCCCCAGACTATAGGAACTCAATTAGAGGCTCATGGTCTCTAATTGTGTTCACCTTGTAACAGGTTAATAGGTTGCCGCTTATCGATGTAGTTTCACTCAATCAAGACGACCGGCAGCGGTGATCGTACTAATTAATAACAATTAGATTGCAGCGGTGTGATCACAGTCTCCCTTAGAAATCACCGCTTAGACGTACTCCGCGATGCTTTTCGGTCGCCGTTACGACACTCCGTTAATGGCATCAGATACGATCGCAGATCGATCTGGAAGTTTGCTAGCTAACGCCATCAAGTTCTTAGCTGTGAAATATATTCGAGCCACTCAAACACTTTCAGATTGGTCTCGGGGTGAAGGGTAATGAGCCGGTACGATAATCTACGCAGAAAATGAGTGACGGCTCATTACGCGGCTTTAACATAGTGCTTCCAACGGATGCTTGTTCTTCTGATACTGTTGTTCAATCATTAACGATGTTCGAGATCTTCAATGCAGTTTTCTTTGTCATGTCAAAGCTACGTTCTCTCGTGTACGCATCTTTGACCCGAGAATTTTATTGGAACGACCGATTTGCTTTGTGTAAATTTAAGTATTTTGTATTCTTTTATTTACGCTTAAAAGATTAATTTTAAAATTGCTAAAAATTCGTTACACATGTATAAATATTGTTCCAATTTTACTCAAGAAAGTTCTGATTTTACGTTATTCGGTTCATATTAAAAAAATATTATAATTAACGTGTCATTATTAGTATTATTAAAATATTTCATGTAAATTATCACCTCACTTCGTCACGTGGAATGTTAAGAAATATTCGCATACAACCTTGTAACTTTCGCATATATCTCGAAGAACATGCAAACCAATACATTCGCGACTATTTTTTAAAATAATATCCACTTGATACATTCTAGCCAAGTAAGTTACAGTGGGTGCACATAAGACGTAGCCAATAAATATTCCAACGCATTTACGTTCACTAACCAGTCGCCTATTACAGCACCTCTCTATGCCAGTCAGGCAGCTTGTCAATTTTGATTTCCCGTGTTCTCGACGCACCAGCAGTACGCTCATCTACGATGTATTAGCCCATGAAATCTGGTTTACGGTCCGATCGTTCCGATATGCGATCTGATTCGGATTAGAGCGATCAATCGCACGAGTGAAGGCAACAACAATAAGAACGGTTCATCGACGACACGCGGAGGAACAGTTGCGAAACCAGCTGATCACGTTATCTCAGCTCACATTGCGACGGTCTACCGCGAGACGTCCAGGTGCGCGAAGCAAAATAGACGATCAGACGGATAGATTCGATATCGTTTTAAGGGCTCCGTTCCGCCTCGGAACGCGTGGGTGCCGCTTCGCCTATGAAGGAAGAACACGGCACGGCACAGCGCGAAGAATCGCTGGGTGGGCAATTCCTCCGCGAGTCCTCCTCGGAACGCGCGAAGTAAAACCGCGACGGGCGGATCCCGCACGATATTGCGCTCGGGATTGATTATTGCGACGGCCGCGGCGAGCGATGAAGACGAGCGATGGAGACGTCTCGCGATTTACGGCCCGAAGCCCCATTTCAACGGGGTCCTATGACTTGCCGCTTGATTTATGGACGAGCAAGCGTACGCGATGAGCGATCCTGCGAGAGGAGATAATCGATTCGGCGCTCAAGATCGATCGTGCCGGAAAAGCCCGACCGCGTCAAATGCCTTCTCGCGACGAGGAAGCATTATCGTCGACGAATGACGAGCGTCATGAGGGTCCGTGATTAATTATAATGATATTAATTATGAAATTCATTAGTCCTTTGGAGTGAACGATGGCCTTCGTGCCACCTTCATAACGGCATACGGTCACCGTGTCTTTATGACAGAGTTCCCGTTATTTTCACATTTTCGACCGAGTATTTGTTTGATATTAATTAATAGCGACTTATTAATCTCCTTGCCTACGTACGCGAGCAAGTAATTTTAAAAAACTGCTCTCGGATTTGGGTTTGGGGGCCACTTATTAACGTAAACATACATTTTGATCTTTAATGATCGATCGCACGCGAGGCGATTTTTTTCTGTAAACATCGCATGTTTCCCAATGCTCACAAGTAATTTATTACTGTAATTTTCTTCTTAAAATATTAAACGGTAATAAACAGACACACACAATGTAACTAGCCAACAACTCATTCTCTCGATTTTTCATGTATACTACTTGAATGTTGAATATTAAGAGAAAAAAATTTTTAACCAATTTCCCTTAAGTTAAGTAAAAGTGAATAATATTTTGTTGTTTTTAATTACGTGTCTGAATTATTATTTTAATAACAAAATTCATAACTTAAATTAATAACTTATTCATAACTCCATTATTTTAACTTAATAACATATTCAGTAGAAGCAGTGGCAGCCTAAAAAATGATTAAAAATAAACTTAAATTGAGTATAATTTTACATTACTAATTTAATAGTGTAACATTTGCAAAAATTTATAATAAATAAAAACGTTACGTTAAAATAGTTTAATGTAAAAGAAATTAAACATAACATTTAGCTAAATATAAAATGGCTAAATCTCTTATTTTAAATTTCTTAGTAATATTAAATTTTAAGTGACTGCAATATATAAATGCAATTATTTATTGTCTAAATAGTCCGATGCAAATATAGGGAACGTACATTTAATAAATGTATGTACTTGCATACACTTTAATTCTATAGAATTAATAATATTCGCTGATCGATCTTCAAAGAAGGCGCCACATTGCCGTGAACCTTATCGTAAGTCAAAGGTGCTCGCCATGAAATTTTCCTCTCGCGTGTGGTAGCGTACGTGTAGGCGATAGAACAAGGGCCTCTTTGTTTGTAGACGCTCCTCTATCATCTTCTGGGAATTCGGTCTCTCTTGTGTGTATTGAACCGATGCCAGTGCTCTTCTCTTTACGCCACTCTGTACCCTCGTCATTACCATTGGAATGTTACGGGGAGAGAAGGAGACAGGAATCATTTGCCACGCGGTAATTGCTCCGGCGAAATTGAGTTCTTAGACGGAATTAGTCGAAGTCGATTCAGCGCGATGACAATTTCACAATGGTGAAGAACATTTACATGTTTACAAATTCCTTCCGTTTCTTTTATCTCGCCCTGTAACTTCCTCATCAACGATATAACTGCTAATCTTTTTTATCTGTCGTAAAGAATGTCTGTCACAATCAATTAGTATTTTTCATATCTAGATTCGAGGAATAGCTCGATAAGGCGTACTCAGATGGTGCCTCGGTGTCTTCTGTCACTAAGCGATTTCATTAATAAAAATTGCCCATCTGTTGAATAATCGCTTTCATTAGTTTCTCATATTAAAATGACGCATGCATCCGGGTCGCGGCTCGTGAATTGCATCATTATGCAGCTGCTTCGTCGCGCCGGTTTGTTTTTCACCTTCTGAGTATTGAATGAAGCCATCCTGTATTCTATTCCGCGGTCGGATCTGTTACTCACCTGCGAACAAGCGGTATACGCACGATCGACATCTAACACCGCTTCGCGAACGATCGCTTCCGAGTACACCTCCAGTAATGTCGCCGCATTGTGAGGTCGCGTCTCTTAAGGCAATAAGCAAAATGGTCTCTTAAGGTAGCCGGTAGCGTGCCCTTTCGTATTACAACCGTTAACTGCGGCCGATTCTCTTTCTAGTCCGATGGTGCCCGCTTCGACTCCTTTATATTCGCTTCACCGCCTCCATTAGCTACCTTACAAATCGTCTTTTCCGTTATCCTTTGTCTTCCGACGCTCCGAAATGACTGTTTAGTTCCCACCATTTAGCGTTTTTACATTTTGCTTCATTACTTTTCTATCCGTGGCGGCCTCCATCCGCTCCTTTCTCCCTTCTTCCACTCTCTTTTCTATTTCATTTGTTCATCGTTATCCTCCTTTAACCAAGCGCGTCGCATTATCAACATATCTTTTCAGCCATTACATTCCGGCATTTCGTGAATTCTTCATTCTTCTCCAGTGCGATCTCTGTTTTTGAACAATCTGATAACAGTTACTGATGACCGTATCGTCATCAGTTTAGTATATCCTGATCGTTTTAATTTCGAGCTGAAATTGCTAAATTGAACAGAATCTTTTTGTAAAGTTGTAATGAGGCAATTGTGATGAACAACTATAAACGATTATAAAGTTCCTTGCTTTTCTTCGAATGATCGTCGTTGATTCGAAAGAATTTTGTTTCTAAAGAAATGATTAATATAACGAGCCGGGCACGAGTTAATCAGTTACATCTTCCAAGCAGCCTAGACGCCTGCGATGTAATCAGCGCGGATTCCCACGATTGGCAGAATCATTTACAATTAGTCTTCATCATCTAGTTCAACATTAATTTCTGAAACGAGTGCGCGGCATAGTATTCCATGCAGGGAAGGCTCGCTGCGGTTTTCATGCTCGTCACTTCAAAGTGACATCGTAATTTCACGATGAGACACTGGGAAATGTAACGATCCTCTTTTTCTTCAATTTTCCAGACATCGTTTTAATAGATTATTATCCACCTAGTTCTGACGGGATACTATGTATGCTCTGGTTCTACAAGTTTATGCTCCGTATACACTTCTGACAAACGCGAGATTCTCCCGTGACTGAGATAATAAAAACTGTTTTCGATATTAACATAACATCAAAGGCGGTAAAAGAGGCTATAGTTTGCGCACTTAATTAAAACGCAGTATATCTGCGAAACCCGCTATTATTCCACTCACGTAAGCTTGTGATTATGTATTATATACACTCATTTTCTCTTATCGCTGTTAAGCACAACATTTGTTAATAATAATATGTAAACTGAGCGATTTTATCACCGGCTTTATTGGAGACCTATTTTTTAGAGAAATATGTACCGCAACCGTGTATTCAGAATGGCGTTACTGAATTGGTTGTCATTTGCCGCAACGTAGTTGGTAGCCGATCTTGTTGTCAGATGACGATTAAACATCTGCTGCCGCAGCTGTGTATCTTCTTCCTTCTCGATTAATATTTTACTTCCTATAAGGTTTCTACTCTACTTCAAATAACATTCCATATGCTATGCACATGCAACGCATCATGATGCGCAAAGTCAGTCATGAGACTGAAATTGGAAGCAGAAGTCGCAAGATATAAAAGGAATTGCGAGAAAACTAAAACTGGAACACACTGCTTGAAATGCAGGAATGTCTGGAATGCGAGGTCACTAAATTGCCGATTATCTTCGTCTAGATGCCGATTTTCCTATGGCGAAAGAGGCTGCAATTTTTAGCCTTTTCCTTTCATTGTATTCATTTCTCTTTCATTTTGCTTTTTCCTAATAAAATATCTTTTTAAAGATTGCATTTTAAAATACTTTTTGAAAAAAGGTTTCAATCTCTTTCATTTTTAATGAAATTTTTTTAACATTATCTCTTTTTTCTTAATTTAGTATTTGCAATGCTAATATATTAATTTTTGAAAAAAGATAATATTAAGAGAACATTAAGGTTTTACAAAATAATTTTATAAACGTATGTTCGATAAAACATTGATAGAAAAATGTTTAAAAAAAATTCCTTAAATCAATAAAAAAAAATTAATAGAAATTATCTTAGCACAAATTTTTTCATAAATCAATTATATATATAATATGCTAAAATAATTTCAAATATTCAAGAATTTAATGAAAATTTTAATCTTTCAAATTAATATTTTGATTAAGCTAACTCACAATATTATTTCATAGAAATAATTATTTCATACATACAACATGGGAGATTTATCGTTTGACAAAGAATGTGTATGCGTATGCTATATGTGTGAACAAAGAAACGAAATGCAACGTTGTCGGCAGCATACCAGGGAAAGACGTGCAATCATAACTGAGACGAACCGAGCGATTGTATTCTTCCGGCGACCGGCGTTTCGTCAAGTTGGTCGCTAACGCGTGTCTCGTGGCTCCGTATGTTGCCGTGCGGCAATTAGTTACCTGCGCTATTATCACATTCCTCGGCCCCCGCTGGCTCGCGCGTCCTTATCCTTACCCTTTGTCCTGACGCCTCCTGTCCTCGGCCGTTCCCCCGGGCGCGCGCCCATTTCCATCTCCCGGCCGGACCCCATCGCGAGACCTTGTCGCCGTTCACCGGAGCGTGGAAAATGAGAGTACTTCTTGTCGGAGCCCTCCTGGCGATTCGTATCTACGTGCCCTGCCCCGTGACAGATACTTTCTACGCATTCTCTACGCTCCGTTCTTCTAAGCAACGTTGGATTTTCTCTGCCGACACTTCGCCTTTTGGCGTGAAGCGCGAAGTGTCAGACCGAGTCCGCAAGATCACGCTTGAGTCATCGCCGTCCGAGAATTGACCAGGTGTGTTGACCCGATTGCTCGCGCGCGAGAAGTAGAAAGCACCGCCGAAAATGTCGCGCTGAAGCCTCGTGTCAAAATCGCGCGATGCATGAATGCGCTCGCATGCCGCGCGTAAAGCGTAGCGCGACGGTGGGTGTCGACGCGATGTGCATGTCGAGCAACGTCTTATTTTGATGGCTATTCCGCTGCAACGGTTTCCTGCTGCTTCACCTCCGGAGGCAGATACGCGTGGGTGATTCTGTCTGGCAATTCGCGAGGTGAATACGCGTCAGGCGGGTTTGTTACTCCCCCGCTGACACTTAAAAAGCGTTAAACGCGTTTTCCGCCTTCTTAAGAAATCACTTTACGACACGGCATCAATTTTACGAGGATAATCGATGTAGTTTTGTTTCACTATAAGATTTAACTCTGAGAACATAATAATTAATAAGGACAATAATATATATTAATAAGGACAATATATGTAAAGATTAATTGCATGTATACAAGAATTTTTTTCAAGAGATATAATGCAAAATTATTTATCATGCAATTTTCCGCGTATATATTTTCTGTAATTTAATTTACGATTCTGTCATCAAATTAAAACAAGCGAATCATACATACATACATGTACATACATCTCTAACTGCGTTTATTGAATGCAAGTAATTGAAACTTACCTTTTACATTTATTTTGAAAATGAATTGTTTAATCTCAACTCGTGGCCTTGGGCATGGCGTGTGATTCATTGTTTTAAAATTTTTTAAAATTTTTTAAAATGCAAATCATTGCAGACATTGCGATTATAAATAAAAGCGTGATTCTTTATGTCGTCATTCAATGCTTATAATACATTGCCATTTGTGTATGATTAAATGTATGATTAAATCAACGTTGCCTAAAATAAGAAGCCTTCCGTGAGAAAACGTTTGACATCGTATGATCGATTTATAAGATAATGCGTTCGCCATTTACGGAATTAATTACATATTAATTGACGTTTTTTAAGCCCGTTATTGACGTTTGACGAACCGGTTGATGAGAACCGAGCATGAAGAGCATGAATCACCAAATGGCATTATTTAAACAGCGCACGTAGCGCAAGTTGGAGAGCTGCCTCTTCACGGTCTTTCGCACCTTGTTCAACAAGAATATCGAACGTCATCCCTGTGTTTACCGGCTTCGAGAGTGAGCAACTTGTGTATGGATACAAATCATAGTTCGAGTATACAGTTAAGCTATTAATTTCGAGAAGGTCATCATTATATCATCTTCGCACGATAATATCTTCTTCGATAGTAGCTACACATTTGATTGCTTGCTATATCAGGTTATCGACTAATATTAATAGAATCACGTCATCGAAGCGAGATATTTTACAAAAAAAGTTACAAGATTACCTGCAGAAATAGCTTGCCTATAATACATACATGTTAAAATAAAAGATATTCATCGATCAAATCTATACAGATGAATTTACGTATAATTTACATAATGCATTTAAACTCTTCATTTGTTTTACGTATTTATTTTTGGTCCCCAATTCTTTGTTTTATTTTTTATACTTGCTGTATAACGAGTTTATAAATTATCTTCCACAATTGTTCATATATCTACTGTAAGCGTAAAGTTATAATTTCACCATGTATTATTCTAATTGCGTGTTATTCTGAATGCTTCTTCCGCTCTTTTTAAGATTAACCTACTACGATTAGCTTAAAGAGTTCAAGTAACGTACAAGCAAGTACGAACAACTGAGCCGAGCTTCACTATACGAGTGCTTTTAAATTACCATTCCGAGTGCAGCCCGTTGCTAAGTGTGAAAGTAGGTTGGCGTGCTTCTATATTGTGCAGATTCCTTGCTCGTAAAATGTTTTTTCACGTCACATAACCACGTCACGGTTTATTTTCTTAAGACATAAAATTATGTAAAGTGGCTAACAAATTTATTTGTCTATGCCATTTGTCACGCAACATTTGACTATAACGATAATAATTTTAGGCAATTGCACACTTTGTTTTTATGTACATTGTCTTGTTAATCTGACTGATTTTATTATAGTTTAATTGTTTTTTTTCATTTTATTAAAGTATATTAATTAATTTATCAAAAATTATAAAGACAATCCAATTAGTATCATCTAAAATATAATATCATACTCTATTATCTGATTGATAATATTAAAATCTTATGTAAATATTTATATATACATATTTTATATAAGTTCTCTTTGTACTAAGTAACTTCTACATCTATTTCTTCTAATTTGATAATCCTTTAATGTAATTATTTATTTTCAGAAATTATTTTCTATAAGATATATAAGATATATAAGAATAAAAAAAAACTCATTTGTGTTGATAATGAAAGATTAAATACTCCGCATAGGTACCGCAACTCATTTAATATCGAAGTGATTCGCAACTAGAAAACATTCGAAGAAAGTGTCGAAACCTGATTTCGCGCGAACATTAATCAAATTCGCGGCTTTCATTAAATTTTTTATAAATCAACAAACAGGTGAACGGAGCTTGAATGCGGTGAATAGTCGAGCACATCAGGAATATATTATCCATGCGAAAACGTACGTATGCGCGATAACGTTGCGTTAACACTGCCATGCGGGCACGATAAACCGATAAGCGACCCTCTCTTCCCACGCCATGGACGTTTTGTATCAGCGTGCGATTTTCCGCAGGAACAAAGGGGTCTAAAGTTGAGCAAAATATACTTATTGCCATTGTCGACATACAGTTCTGTTAAAATCTTATAATATTCTTATTTTCAATGATTTTCGGAAAGGTTAGGTTACGATATTGTTTTTGAGCATCGACAATATTTCATGCGCGCGTGCAGCCTAAGCTTCTGATATTATAGAAATAATATCTTAATAGAAATCAGTACGATCTCGCGCTACTCACTTACGTAGTGTTAGATGCCGCTGCTACAGATTGCTTTCACCATATGAGAATTGTCTGTGAAATGAAACGAGGAAACGTGTAACAAATGCATCGCGTTTCCGCAGCGTCATAATTTATTATGTAAACAGATTACTATTTCGGCGAAGATCGATATTTCGGCGTTTTAATTTGCAAAAATATTTATAATAACGCCAATAATATAAAACAATCAATATTTCGAACATTTAATTCTTCCTACTTGATATGATTTAAGTGCAGTTATCGATGAAAAATATCAAAATGACTAAATGTCTATATAAACTAATGGTACAAAGTTCGAGCGATTAAGTTTATGAAATTTATCGCAACGGAGCGCGAAACGTCACGTTTCGCTTTCGACTCTTATTTCGGTCACAGATATCTCGGCTATCTCGGTCCGATTATTCGCTTCGCGTCGCGCGCGATTATCATCCGTATAGCCCAGATAATCAAAAAGATTTAGTGAAATCTTCACATCTAAAAAATTATGCTTTACAATTATTCGTCGCATGTTTTAGAAAAATTAATCTTTTTAAATTCAATGAGTTCCAAGTTTAATTTTTGAAAAGTTTTTCTGTTTCGATAAAAATAATTATTAATCTTTTTCTTTTATAAAAGCATCATTCTTTGTTCCTAAGATGTTTTATTGCTTTAAATGCTTATGCTACTTGAAGATTATCCCATTCTTAAATGTCCTGGATACGCATATTTCATTCTAGAGTAAAAGCTTGTGTGGAGGACGCGACAGGTTTCCAACACGAAGTACGGCTTCCACGTGAAGCCTTGAAAACGTGACATACCTTTGCGAGCATGACAGTTTACAAATATTGATGAGGAATACTCGAGTGTCGTGCCTCGTAGCATTCTGACAGTCGTTTGATATAGATCGTTGTCCGCTCTCTTACAAAACGTTCTGTTAAAGTGTGTCATTTCTGACCATTTATTACATCGGAGATAGAATTAGCCTCCTGTCTCTTCTCGGTAATATCGGTATGCCTGATGATTTTTATGTAACTGTCCATAAATCATAACACACATATATAGTTTGTAACGTATTTATTAGTCTTAATGTAATACGGCATGTTTATTTGTAATTAAAATTAAACCAGAGTGTAAAAGACAACGTAACTCATTTCTTCCGACGCTTTATCTCGTCTTTGACGCTTTCATTTGCATCGAGATGATCGTTACGCGTTCTTCCGCGCTTACCTTGCGCGACAGCACGTTTTTTGCCTCACTAGACCGCGAGGAAAGTTTTGTCTGCCCGACAAGTGCCAGTTTTCCCTTGGCAGGAAACGCGGATGGCTGAGGAATCGAGTACTCGACCCGAATTTCATCCGTCGCGAGGGCAGGCACCTGTCTACCCATGAAGCTGATGTTTACGCTCTCACACGTTACTCGTACAACGCATTCTGATTTCGTAAGTGACGTTTGCGATGGGGGCAACTGTCATTTAGATTGTGCACGTGCAGTAGGTTATGAGAATCTTGTATAAACAGGAAGTACACGGGCAGGTGTTATTATATCTTGAAATTACATATGTAAAATATCTCTTTCGCGAATATATGGTTACGCGAATATTTAAATTCCAGCCAGACTTCATGATTTGATAATTTTTTAATTTATAAAATTATTTTAAGATTATTAAAATAACTCAAAAGAAAATTTATAAAAAATTAAGATATTTTTATATACCTACACAAATATTTGCAACTATATCCTTGTACTTTATTATAGTAAAATATTACAATCTGTATTAGAAATATTTTATCGCTGATATAATCATTGGCACTATTCGCAAGAATCGATTTATTTGTACAAATGGCAATCACGTAATTCTGTTTTCATGGAGGATTTACCTGCATTAAAATTCGTGGGCTACATCATGATTTATCTACAATAGCTGCATGTTAAGTGCCATGGGAAAATGGTGAGATACTTGACTGTTCCTGCTTGTAGCAATCCGTTGGGTAGCTACCGACCGCTCATAACAGTACTCTTCATTCTTCGATGTTGAGTAGGCGGAGGTACATTGGCCGCAAAAGTGGTTTCCTCGAAGTTGAGGTTGAAAACCGTAACTCGCCATGCAAAACCAAGATCTGGAAATTTGAACAAATCTGATGATATCAAAAATCGAATTTTATATTTGTGGTATTTTCAAAAAAAAAATCCATTCTTTAATGATACTATCGCATATGAGATTTTCAAGGATAAAAAATAAAATTTTCCAACAAAGAAAAATATATGTTAGAGCTTTTTGAATTTGTACCTTTATTTTTATCGACGTTTAAAATACGCAACTGACTATTTTCTCACCGATCCTTTGAATTCTGTATTTAAAAGAAATTAGCAATGTATACAGATAATGTATACATGTTTCGTCGGCTTTTTTACTAGCTATTCATGAAGTCACAAAGCGATTTTCGAAATCGCAAGTGAGCCAAGGTTACTCCGACATACTGAATGACACGAGATTTCGCTCATCGCATTTACGCAAATCGTGCTTGTTCTTGCGGTAAGTAAAGACGCGCGTTGTCAGACGTTACTATTGCAAACGTTGCTTAATGGACTTATAATAGATTCAGCGGAAAAGTTCCATTTTTGCCGTAGCAGAAAACGACAAGAAGTGACTATGTCGTCGTCTTTTTATCGTTGTCTTCTTACCTATGTTCAAAAGAGCGTCGTCAGCCTTGTATTTTCCGCGGTCGCCGTTTCGTCACGTCCGCCACGGAAATTAAAAAAAAAAGAAACAAAATTGCATGTTTGGAGCACCCCGACGTGGAAGGAAAAAAGCAATATTATTCGCAGAGAAGTATCATTAAGAAGTGCTGTAAATAAATGTAAATGGTGAGCGGAACGGCTTTCACTTCTCGCGTCGAACATTTCCACGTGGTATAATTTCGTCCACGCCGACTAATTAGCTTTTCGTGTCTCGCACTCTTTAATGCACAGCCAGATCGATGTCCCACGCCTTTCAGAAACCTGACATAAGCTTGAGAAGAGTAAGCTCAATGCTACACGCTCGTATGAATATACATATTGCGCGCGTAGGTGTACCGCGAGATGCAGTCTAACAGATATCGATATGTGTTTGCATAACGTCTGCCGCGTTGTATGCAATACCAATTTCGTATGAAAACAATAGACCACGTGAGATCGATTATACCACACCATCTAATGATACTGTTCTATGTGCGATTTTCGAGTATGAAAAGTGAATTGTTCAACGAAGGAAAATATCATGCGTTGGAGTTCTTTCAGCACCTCGAGTTTATAGGTCGTAGCTTTCTTTTGCCCGATGATTTCAGATACGTAATTGACGCCTTCGCCTTACCAAATCTCTCTCCCTCTCTTTCTCTCTTCGAATCACAAAGAAAATTATTAAACCTCAAACACGATTGTGCGCAATCATAGTTTAGTCGTGGTGGCGTCTAATTACGGCGATAATATCAAATCTTCGATTGATTCTTCCGGTGCATTGCTAATTTCAATGTTTAAGCTGAACGATCAGAACAGATGTTTGAATTTATAATTTATCGTCGCCGATAAGTATCTTTCGACGTCGTGACATATAAATGCGCATTCTATAAAATTAGTTGGAACTAGCAAACGTCGCTTGCGGCCGATAGGCCGGCTTTCGTTCCGCCGGGCGCGAGACGATTCGCTCGAGCGAATAAACTATCGCTCCCGTATAAATACGGCCGAATATGTAAATTGTACGACTGCTACGAGCTTGTAGCGTTTCTTCCTTTTTCCTCCTTCTCTTTCTCTCTTTCGCGCGGTTAATTCGCGCACATACACCGGCGGGCAGAAATATACGTGCACATAGTCGAACTCGGCCTCGAGTTAATTACCGGGGTGTCGTAATGACCGATCGCCTTTCCCGACCGATCGGTGTCTATTAACTGATCGTAGATCTGCCCTAATGAATACGAGACACCGAGCATGCAACCGTATCGACGTATCGATGTTCGCTGTGTAGTCTGTCGAGCGCAGGACATGTATTTACGGGCGATATAGTATGACGCTCGCGTTCTGCGAGATCAACGGGAGATCGGTGCCTTGTTTCTTAATATTGACGAAAGCCGCGACATTAGTCGTCGCATTAATTAAGTTGTCGGACAAAGGAACGAACATGATTCTCTGTTTGCAACCGTCGTGTGTAGATATCGTGTGCGTTCCTAGAAATCTATAAATATCATAGAGCACAAAACCGAAAGAAAGATTGCATTTTTAATTAGACATGATTTAACGACGACATGATTCATTCGCGTAATTAAGACGCATAATTAAGATGTCGAACAAAGTGTACGGCATTTTATTTATGGTGGCGGTGTGCACGTCGTCGCACGTATCTATAAATGTTATAGTACTGCACGTATGTACCAAACACTTGCATGAATCATATCAATATTGCAGAGGAAAAACGAGCTTCATAAAATATTGACGCATACTTCTGTGAGTACATCAGCGCGCCGTGTAATTGATTTCCGTAAAGAGAAATATAAATATATATATCCGATATGAAATTTCTATAGAGATTACTAAACGAGAAACGATGTTACGGAATCTCGTTTAACCGCGATGTCCGTGAAACGTACGGGTAAATAGTCTGACTATTATTTGTGAATCAAAGCAAACGATCGAGAGAAAAATTTTCTTATCGCGCTTCGGTACATCTTTGCGAATATGTCACTACTTTTAGAAGATAGCACTTGGAAATGCGGGATTATTTTTAGAAATGTTCAGATATGCCGGGGACTTCTTATCGACTCCTCTCGGAACGCTAGGTGACTGTATTGCTAAACACTTTGCTATTTATCTGGTACACAAAGTTGTTGGGGCGTGATGTGAGACGGCGCAAAGTGTTAGGGCGAATACAACACCAGCCATCAATTACCGTGATATACTAGTACGTAAACTGGCTACCGGTCAGCCGGTATTCTCTCATCCCAATATAATAAATTACTTGCGTCTTGTCCTACGGCTGTGCCATCGTTAGACGTGTGAGTATATTTTTGTCATTCGCGTCACAGCATTCCTATCGAACGCACCGGCACAAAATTTGCTGTTGCGATCGCTCGTCGTATTTATCTAGCCGTGCGTTGACATCACAGATATGGCCGCTAGCTAGATAATAAAAACGTGAAGAACACAGCGATTTTTATTCTCAAGGGAGTGCCGGGAGGGACATGCGCATTTTTATTGTCAGGAGAGTCACAAAGTATAATATTCGCAATACGCACGGTGCGCGTTGATTTTCTTCTTCCGTTGTTTGTACACGCATTTTATCTTTAACCGATGACTATCTCTCTCTCCGTGTTCAATCGGCCACGAAAAAGAGAGAAACACGTATATCGCGAAAGGCGTTCGGTGCGTGTACGCGGTTACATATGGGCGTTATTCGATGTAACTTTTAAGGCTCCGTGTTCGCATGCGCTACTCATTGCTCTTTGTCGGACAGGATTACTTATTTTACGAATAAGCCTCATTACCACCGACAGCTTAAAAATACAGGGTATACGATCCGGCGAGGCAAGCATTTGTGAGATACATTTTTCGATTGATTTCACAAAAAAAAAACACGCGAATAACATACTTACCTATTAATATTTGTAATTATTTGGAATATCATGGTAAATTATGACATTCAACAAAAATTCTAATAGAAAATTTATAACGACAATTTTTATCCAACCGATTATTTCATGCAATCTATACTCATACCGTGCTCATATACTACATTACGTAATATAGGTACATATATTTATTTTTACGAATAGCATGTTGTAAAAATTGCGTTATGTAGTTCATATTGATAAAATTCTATTTTATTTGAGTAGATCGACGTTGTAAAAACGTCTCGCAGTTCTTGTCAGATTTTACGAGTTATGATTATTTGAATTATAATAGATTACACGTATGTCATTTCACGAATATTGAAATCGCAATGTTACGAGCCAGATTAGTTTTATCATACTCATAATACGGTTTCTTTATTGCATCAAAAATCTGTGCTAGAATACGATTTTGCAGTGGAACACGATTTCTCCGTGATTAGAATTCGAACACGAATTTTATTTTCGGCCTTTCTTTCCTAACTGTTTCGTTGCGGTACCAACTTTCGTTTCCCTTAGATATGTGCGACGAAAAAGAATAAGATTTAAGCGATGTAAGCCAGAGCAATTTGCGCAAAAGCCATCACGTCAATCTTCAAGGCATGATAGCAGGACGCTTTTGAGGTTGGACGATCAAATCGAAATGAGTTCCTCCGTGTCGCAAATCTTAAAATGTCGCCCTTCCATCGACTCGATCGAATAAAGATAAATACATGCGCGCAACGATCATTATAGCAGATTATTCCATCATTTAGTTTCTTTTTCGATCGAGATAGCAACAAATCGAGAACATCTAAAGCTGTCTGTTAAGAATAATAATTTCGACGTTTTAGTGACACGACTGTGTAAGCCCATGGGCGGGATCTGACATTATGTGTTACATACGTTGTCATAAATATGGACGGGCTTAAATCGAGCACAATGAGAACGATATCGCGACAGTGACGGCATTTCAATGTCGTGATCCGATTAAAGAAGAAAAATCAGTGCCACACAACCAAGCATGCCTCGGATTAAGCCGAGGGGACTTTCGATCGTGTGCTCAAAAATGATAAACGTCGGAACGATGCAGCAATGTCAGTGTCGCAAATGTTAGTCTCGCTTCAGTGATCTCTATCTTCCGTAGCAGGAACGAAAGGCTCGTCAGGGTAGATCGCGTCTTGCGTGCTCATAACTTCTACTTACACAAGACAGAGCAGGAAAATAGATTCACGAGAGCGAGAGAGCAACATTCTTATATGTGCATATATATATTATTCCATATTTCATAACTACATTGTCACGCCTTGAAGAAGGTCGTATAAATCATGATCGTGTTGATTCTGAAGCGGTGCTTTGAAGAATTATGTACAAATATAAATAATATTAAATTTAAATATTTGTATAAAAAGCATCATTAACGATTAAATTACATGATTAACACGAGGATGCCTTGTTGGAATAGTTGCGCAATAGTTGCAGCCGTTTCAAGGTATTCCCGTAAGAATTCTTGCGCTTGCTGAGAAAAGATACAGAAGCCCGTGAGAAACTAATAGAACCGTAAAGGTATGCCGAGGAATTAAAATTCATGTAACACAATAGTAGTCATATCCGGTCTCGATTAAACTGTTTTCATCGCCGCCGAGTTCTATGAGTTTCAAATGTAGTCATATTTATGACTTTGACTGACGATTAATCAATGTTACCGCACAATTAATCATTGATGATGCATTGCTATAATTGCGCAAATCTACACGGACAATAGAGCGAGTTTATGTTAGATATCTCTTGGAAATTCCTTTTGCGTGGGGTTTGCTAGGTCTCTCTACATCTCATTTATCTTCGTTTACGTATATTGAATCGCAAGATATATTTAACAAAAAGACTTTGTAAGTTAATTACATTATAATGAAAATGTTAGATACGTGATACGTGACAATCGTGGAATTCATCTGCTGTATTGCAATATATGAGATTACGTTTTATATGTATAATCGCATACTTAAAATATTTCTTATTTAATATTTTGTTAGTAATTGAGAGATGTAACATTTCACCTGGAATTACTCATTCGACCTAAGAATTAGTATTCTGGAGATATATGGAATAGCTTTTACTCGATTCAATTTATCACGTCTAACATTTTAGAAAAGATTTAAATGTACGTGATACCATCTAACATTCACGTGACATGTATACGCATGTGTATTTTATTTGGATACGTTTCTACTTGATGCAGCTGTGAGAATTAATTGTAAAAATACTATCGTTACATCATGTGTGTCGATGTATTTAGAATTAGAATAAAATAAAAAGCAAGCATAAACGGGGGAACATGTTAATAAGTCTTTCCAAGGATTTATCAATTTATCAATAAATTATCAAAATTAGATAAGTTAATAAATTTAAATTAATATATTGACAGATTCGACCAACGTACAATCATATTTTTTGCGACATAATATCTTATCAAAACAGATAAGATATTTCTATTTTTCTTACTTGCGACATTAGTATTAATTTAAATTGCGCACGAAGCTTCTTGCATCACGTAAAAGTGCTTCTTTTTGTTTCAGAAGCCAGTCTAAGGCTTCCTATTTGGCTTACAGACGAGAGCGTGGTGCTCCCGATAGCGAGGGCAGCTACAAAAGAACCATGTCGCCAACTTCACGAATGGACGATTGGCCGCCTCCTAGGGATCACGATGATCCCGTACTTTTACGTGTCACCCCGCATCATCCATTACAACAACAGCATCATCATCATCATCATAATAATCATCATCAGCAGCAACATTCTGATCTCTCCAAGTCATACAGCGTGGACGCTCTTCATCATCGATTGGAGGAGAGGTGTCCTCAACAGCAGCAACATTCAACAGAGGTGGTCAATAAACTCTCGCACGATCTCAACAAAAAACTCCAGACCAGCGACGTAAGGTCTCGTACTAATGAAAATAACAACAACGACAACCTCGAGGATCGGCATCAACATCATCATCATCATTATCAAGAAAAGAGGCATCCGGAAAAAAGACACGACTACGAACAACGTAGAGAAAGATTATCGCCGCAAAGCGTGGAGGTCCTTAATGACAGGAACAGGCAGCTAGAGCGGGAACGTCGGAAGTTGGCAGCGAGCTGCGAGCCCCTACCTCAAAATAGAGAGGTGAGATTATCTCCGGATATTTACCTCCACGTAATAGCGATATTTACGTGTTTTTCGCATCACAACGGTCTACCTATTTTTGCACTTGTAAATATAGCGGTGTCAAGGACGCGTGAATTCACAATTTACGCTTCTCTAGCATTCAATTTCTTGCCGAGCTCGCGTAACGTGCGCTCGGCACTTTACTTCAACATTTTTACCTCATTATCATTATTCCGACAGTTTAACATTCTCCGATCTCTTCAGTTTATGTACTTTAAACGATTACGTATTTTATACTAAAACTTTTAAATTTTAATTTCATTTACTTTTATTTCATTCGTTATGTCGTGCTGTTGTATTTTTGGACTTTCCACGGAATAATTTAGAGCCTTGGAAATTTATTTGCAGAAGCAGCTACGAGAAATCAGCGGTCCGCTTCCAATCGCCGGCGATGACTTCTTCCGCGAGAGAAGCGCTACGATCGAGATGACCTCGCAGAATATTGAACTATTAAATCGCCGTAATGAGAAGAGGATGAGTAGTGTATCGACATCAAACAGCACGATATCAACGTATTCCATCAGCACCACAACGTCATCAGTGGCCACGAGTTACGACAATGGCTGGGCCAGAAGACACGAAACACAGAACTCGCTAGAAGCTACCATCTTCTCCGACAGGCCACCACCACCGACAAGTTCACCGCCGAGATCACCGAATAACGGCGAGACTCCAAGTCCACGAGGAGCTGTTCCGAGACGATCGGGAAGTTGCTCCAGCACCTCTTCCTCGGGAAGATCGATAGACGCTCGCGTATCGCCTCGAGCTTTGCTGTCCAGGTCATCTCCCAAGAGTTCTCTCGACTCTCTCACGCGGAACGAAGCTCGGATAGAATATGCCTCTAACAATAGAAAAGTCTCCAGCCCGACCCAAACGGATAATACAGGTTCTTGGAACAGATCCAGCTCGCCTAGCCGACTGAGTCAAACGAGCGACACGGAGTCGCGAATCGAGAGACTTTCCGCGTCTTCGAAACTTCGGGCTGGCGGCAGGTCGTCCACGTCTTCGATCTCAAGCGTATCCAAAACGTCCTCGTCGTCCTCACCGAGAAACTCGCCGGTCGAGGAGGACAAGTCGTCTCCCAGGTCGTCGCTCTGCGTGTCACCTCAGCCGGGCATAGAAGGGCTGACGTTGGTACAACGTACCGAGGTTGTGCTTCGGGTAAACGCAGCCACCAGCGACGTCGCCTCGCAAACCGATATCTTGGAAGATACGGAGCAAGATTGCGTCAGTACAGCTCAGCGGCCGCTTCCGGAATCTAGGAAGAAATTACCGGAGGAGATCGAGTGTGAGGAGCTCAGCAAGGATTTAGCCAGTCAACTTAGCCCCAACGACAAGCTGGTGCCCATCCTCGGTGAGTGCATTCTCTATCGTTATCTTCATCTCTTCTGTTGCAATTGCGTGAGTAATGGTTTTTCAAGAGCATCATTTATCTGACGATTTTATTATTTGTTCCACGTCACTATTAACACATGCCAAATGGAATTGATTCAATTAGATACGTTATTCAAGTTTTTAAATGGCGTTCGCTAACGCACAACCCAGGCTGACATATATACGATCTATTCAGTCGCCGTTACTTACGCTGTCGCACGCTTATTTTACGCACACGCATACGTAAACCCTGCTCGACGGTACAGATTAATGTACACTCGCGAGTACGCACGCGCGCGCAATTATCATCTGGGACACGGCAGAGTCAAGCATTCGAGGGCAATAACCCTCTGTTTTAATAAGCGCTAATTTAATAAACGACACGACACTGCCTTATTCAATTAAACGCCGTCGCCGCCGCCACCGCCGCCGTCGCGATATTCGATGCAATCCCTTGTCGCATTATGGCTTCCATAAGAACGCGGAGATCCCTGAAGCGTGAAACGAAGTGTGCGAGGAGGGAAACGCGCGTACCGAGAACGCCTGATGATGTCCCTTTTTTTTTTGCTTCTTATCAGTTCCAGCGCCGGAGCACAAGAAACCCACCGACTACGTTTCCGGTCTGTTCAGGGTGGAGGCGACCTTGCAGCCACGAACAAGACGACGGCTCTCCTTGGAAGAGTCAACGGCCTCCTGCAGCGAGGACGCGGACGTGGACGATAAAAAGTGAGCTCTTCTTATTCTCTTTTCCTTTTTTTCCTTCCTCTTCTTTTTCGGCTCAAGTTCACTTAATTAAAGCGTATTTATGAGGCAACTCGCGCCGATATCACGCGCGTTGTCTTCATCCGGCCGCATCCGGCAAGGGTCAGCAAGATTGTTGTTACGGGCGAAGCAGATAAGACAGCGTAAATATAGACCAAACGCGATAATTGATAGTTTTCACGTGCTCGCGAGCATTGGATTACGTGCTATTAATCAACTTGAATGCCTTGGAATCCGAAGGCGTTCATTACAAGTGCAAATTCGCAATTCTCTTTACTCGACTTAATTGGTCGACGCGCACGTCTAGGAGATGTATAATTTTAATAAACAAGTGGACGCTTCTTTTGCTCAATTTTGCCGACTGTCGTTTTAAGTTTCTTCGTACGCACATTCGCGCTCTGTGTGGCCGTTACTGCAGATAAAATAAACTTGCATGGATCTTTTTGGAAGGACGCCAGATGTACCGTTCACACGATATTTCGTGCGAAAAGAAGGCGGCACGTGTTCGAAAATATCTCGTTTAGTCAGACGCGTGTGGCGATTCTTTATTATTCAACGAGCAACGCGTTTATGTAGGCGGCGAATTCCTAACAGACGTCATTAATGAACTTGCCGTCTGGATGCAATTGTTGTTCTTTGATGATAAACGTCGGAATTTAACAAATTGATAGCAACAGCAACGGTCGGGAATGTCTTGTACAAACAAACACACAAGTGCACATGGTTTTTTTCTCTTTACTCGTAATATTGTTACTCTTTATTCATACTTCCGTTTTCTCCTTTGTTCACTCGAATGCCTTACGCACGTCGCATCGCATAATGTTGAAATATTTCCTATTCAAAAATTTAAAGATATCGTTAGCGTTTTTGGTTCATTCATACGTTTCATTCACGTCCAATGCATTTCGCGCGAACAGTCTATTGTTCTTTATTTTTTATGACGTTGCAACTCTTCCCTTTTTCGTCGATCCGGTCTGTCTTGCGCGCTCAGGGACAAAACTTCCTCCGTGCTCAAAGAGAAAGTGCCAAAGGACCGAGACGTTACGTAATAAACCATAAATTATTGTCAAGCACTACTCAGTGCTTGTTCTCTACGCATCATATTATTTGCCAGTCTCCAACATATGGCTGAAAGTGACGCATCGTACTAAGTGTTCGGCGTGCTTGCAATAAGTCGAACGGGAAATGGAACTGGGTTCTCTAGAAAAGTATACACATACATATATACATATATATATATATATATATAAAAACCTCTCGTTTTTGTTTCATCCGAGCGCTAAAACGGTGTTAAGTGGCATCGAAAATCCGTGGGCTACATAACAACGTGTAAATTAAAATTTCACGTGAGAACGAAGCGCAAGGATGCGGTAAAAATCTCTGCCGATGGTTTAAGAGTCGGCCGAAAATCATGAGAGACCGAACGTGGTGTGTTACGTTAAATTAGTTTTAGCAGTTCGCGCGAACTTTCTACCATATTTTACGGCGGAAAGAGAGAAAAATCGGCACTTTCGAAAGCCATTTTAGATAGCAGTAAAATTGCGACAATTTCGTACAAACGTATCCGATATATACATGCAAATAATGATTGAAGAGATAATTACATTGGAATTTACTTCCGCTTCTTATTGCCATGGTATTTTGTTTTTAACTGAATATAATTCCCATGCAACAAATCGCACAATGGGGAACTTTTTTTTAATAATATGCGGTCCGATACAATTTCCTTTTTCTTTTTTTATCACTTTCTCCTTTTTTATAGATTCACCTAGATACATAAGATCGCGCGTCTACTGTCGTTAATTGATAATAATCACGATTGGATTATGGGTTATGGTGAACTAATATATCTCATTGAGCGTTTCCCATCCATAAATTTGAAACTCGCAACATCACGTGCACATAACTTTATTACTCATCACGGATATTGATTACAAAAATAAACCGTGAATTCGACGCCGCAAAATATTCCTCTGCATCCAGTCACAAATCATTCTGTTTTCTCTGCCTCGCCTCGGAAACGTGGAGATTAATTCAATCGTGACTCACGTTCATTGACGCAATTCCCTGCCCTCTCGCAACGATGACAATTATAGGAATATCTCTGCATAAATACTGCAAGAGAGATAGAGAGAAGGACGGTCCGGTTTAGTCCGCATTAATCAATCCGGAGGTGTAATCATCGTAATAAATTCTTTTCAGACACGAAACGATACCCTCAGCTCCCGTCACGCCACTGTCAGCCGATTCTACCAGCCCCCTATCCCTCACTTCGGCTTATTTTACGACATCCGAAGGAAAAGCGAGGTTCTTGACGAGATACTCGCGGGACGCCACGGCGGAGGGATTTACACATCAAGAGGATGCGCCGGCGGTTGTACCAACCAACAGCCTTGACCTTAGGCAGAAAAAGGTATTACTTGGCAAACCTGGAGCATAATTAAACGCGCTTGTAGGATGTGCTATAATTAACTCTACGGTTGCTTACGACTAAATTTGATCGGTATGCCGTCGCGGGCTCCTAGGCAGCAGGATAATAGTGATTACGCGAAGATAAGACGTTAATAAGTATCGTTTCATCTAGCCTCCGAGTACAATCTGGTCTTATGTAAAATGTAATTACTGCGCTTTGGAATTTCTACTTATCATATATCTTTAAGGTTGGACTGTTACCTAACTAGTTGTTCGCATAGCAAATCATTACCTCGCCTATTAAATATCTCCATGTTTTCTCGGTCTGTCGAATCTCGCAGCAAAATGTACGAGCGTTCTCATAGTATCGTATCGACTCATACGTGTGTTCTAGAACTATGGATAATTTTTCAGGAGGAGTTGATGATGCGCCTCGACAGGAAACTGGTGGTTCTCAGGGCAGAGCAGGAGGCTGTAAGGGAGGAAGGTGAAGTGAATGAGTCTCTAGGTGCGCGAGTCGCCACTCGCATTTCCGCTGTGGCTCGCCCGCCGGAAGCATCCAAGTATCGGAATCACGTAGAGGAAGTCGGCAAGATTACGAGCCTTCTTCTCGGCCTCAGCGGCAGGTTGGCTCGTGCTGAGAACGCCCTTTATGGAATGCCGGCCGACCATGCGGAGAGAGTAAGTATGAAAGTACAAAACTTGTTGTTTTTTGCATGCTTGGTGCAATGTTTTTCCACCGCCAATTAACAGTAATTATACGTGGGATATAACGTATCGCAATTAAGTTATCAAACAAATATTTTATAATTAATAGATCATATAATACTTTAAATCAAATGATTGTGTACAAAAAATGATATTAAAATCGAATTCATAATTTTAATTACTAGCAGTTACATCTTCTTTTTCAAATATTAATTAATTAATTAATAGTAAAATGTAAAATACTCATCTGTTATAAATATTTATATTAATTCTTATGTTGTAAATTTTTAAGAGCATTACATTTTTTCGCGTAACGTATACATACATATATATATATATAATTATAAATTTTTATTTATATCAATTTTATTATTCTTTACAGAAAATTTTAGAGAGTAAACGAGATAAACTAATGGATCAGTTAGAAGAAGCAAAGATTCTGAAGAATAATATCGATAAACGTAGCGTGAATATGTCGGCGATCCTAGCAAAGTATCTGAATGAAGAGGAATTTGCTGACTACCAGCATTTCATCAACATGAAGGCAAAGCTGATAGTGGACGGTCGCGAGATACAGGACAAGGTGAAGCTTGGCGAAGAGCAATTAGCTGCGTTGAAAGAGGCAATTGACTAGTCGTAACGAGGGACTTACATGCTAAGTTATTATGAAATTGATTCGCATTTCCAGGCGTGAACAATGGTGTTCCGCATAATGAGTTAAGTTGACTCGAAAGTGTAAGTTAATAGGGGTGAAAAGTTACGGGGACACACAAAAGAGAAACAAATATAAAAAGAAATTTATAGATCTATATATCCTAAGTAAAACAAAAATATATATATATATATATATATATACCCAACTCTTTTTTTACGCTGTTTTATGTTTCACGTAAAAAAAATCGCTTTAAAAAACCGCATAAAAAGAGAATTGGGTGTATTCTAAAACTTAATATTTTACAAATTTTTCTTAAATTATTTCATCTGTGATTAATTAAATATTTTTGGACATTTAATTAAAAAACATTGAAATTAAATGAAAATTCTTATTTCGTACAAATACATACTTTTGAAATAATTATAAGAATGTAATTTAATGTATGATCGAAATAATATGGAAATTAAATGCATGAAATTTTTTTGCATATAAAATGAAAGTAGATTACTATGTCCTGATGTTCTCACGATCCAAGTGTGATCCTGAAATCTTAAGTGCCTAGTCTTTGTTAAGCTTGCATTGATTTTGTTGTGTTCCCCCGGTAATTCACAGAGAAAAAACAGTATATCGTCTATATCGTTTATACATCATATAATATGCCGAAAATAATCACCAATCATTATGATATAAAAAGAGTAGAGATTATTTCTTAAATTTCTTTTGAGGAAAATTAAAATTATGACACTAAAACAATGTCATCAATTATAGAAATGCATTTGTAAATATAAATACCAGGAACAATGCGCAGAAAATAAGAAAAGCCAGAACGTGTGTAAGCGAAAAATGAGAATGGTCGATAAAAAATGTTAACGTTGCATAAGAAGTAATACGTGCGGCTAGTGATACATATATGTATATGTAAATCATATATATATGTATGTATGTATTTTCGTATACCGATCGACGCTAATAATTATTTTACGTGGAAAATATTTGAAAATTACTGAAATCAAAATTTTAATATATTTTCTAAATATATCTATATTCTATGGATATATATGTATAAGTGTGTGTGTGTATTTTCATACGCAAGTTTAGAAATACGTCGGTAACGCCGTGCAGTATAAATGCGGGGCAATATTCGCCCATACGTACGCAACTAATGGATGTTCGAAGATGTTAACAATTTCTCACATGCTTAGAACGCTCTTTGTTAAAAAAACAGAAGAGCGGAAGATGCTGCTGAAAATTCGTGAATGTACGTTACCTAGTTACATTAATTCATTGATCGCGAATCGATAGATTCTCGATCTAAGATTACTTATGGTGCCTTCTTATATACGACATGTGATATAAGAGTAAGGGGAGTTTTCACGTTCTGTCTAAATAACTGCGCGGCGACTGTCTAACAACTCTAAGCGATGCAGGCAACCGAAGCGACATTTTATGTCTGTATATAATAAATGTATTGTAAGTGCATATGTTCACACGCTGACACACATATTCAGATACACACATACATACATATATACACACATACATACATACACGTACACATAAACAACAAATACTATTTTTACGTATTATTCTAACCCCCCGGAGGTCCTCGTGGGCCTCTATGACGCTTGTGATCTTATTTACTCTATACAATCCCACCAAGGAGTCTCGAAAGTATCGCGGAACCGCGCGTCGTATTCGAGCCTCCGTGGTGGTCCAGCGAGAAATTTTATGCCACAGTCACTTCAACAAATTTTTTCTTTGTCCCGTTTTATATTCTCGTTTGTAAATCACGCGTTTTTTAAAATACTGATTAATACTTCCTCTCCGCTCATCGCTACCGAGGGCGGAGAAGAGATTACAAACGAAATTACACTGGATCTCCGAGAATCTTTGGGCTCGGTAATGAAACACTTACTGAGGACCCATGGATTTCGAGGCGGAATCCATCCAAACTGCACCTCCACGAAAAGAATCATAACTCAAAGAAAGAAATTTGATTTTATTCCGTGCATTATATAAATGCAAACCTTCTTCGCGATGCCCGTTTGTAAAGCAGACGTGTTTTGTCTCAAGCGACATAACTCGTCACGGCGAGAGACAGCACGGCGCCAGAAAGATATCGTGTCACAAGTCGAGACGAGACCCAGACGGCCGCGATGATAATGATTGCGCATGAGAAAGACTGAGTACAGGGCATAAAATTTTGCGGCGTATTAGTCAGTTTCTGTTCCTCGTTTATTTCTCGACGTTCGCGAATCGGCTGCGGCGGGTACTGCAATCTTGCCGTTAATCGAAAGTAGCAGCCATCGTTACAATATGTTTGCGAGCAGCAAAACATTATGCGGCGGCGACATGTCATCGAATGCGACTATCATCTGTACTCCCTTCCCGCCATGGATAAGGCGCAGCTGTTGTATATAACAAATTAATCGAAACATGGTGCTCTGGATATCTATTTTTTACGAGAAGAAACGTTCCATTAATTCGTAAGCTATCACTATAGCTAAAGACATTTAATATTTAACGTTCTCGCTGTGTACATATTACCATATATAATTTTACGTGATGCAAAGGCAACATAATAATTACACATACACATTCGCGCGTCACCTGTAAATGACAACGCTAGGTCGTTGTTAATTTGACAATATTATCCCATACAAATGTATTACAAAATCATTACGATAATTACATTTCTCAAGCTCGCTTGCAATAAATAACATGTTGAAATTCAAACGAAATGACTACTTCTTTGTAATAACTTATCATGCTCATTTTTATGTTGTTAAAATATTAGATATAATTATACGTTTGTGCTGCTTGAAAAATTTATTGTACGTTAGCGTGCTTTTAACAGTCTTAATGCCCAAGTAAATAATAAGTCAAAACAATTAAATTAATAAATATTATAAAAGCTCATTTATTTTCTTTTATAAATTTAATTCGTAACTTTTTCTTTATTACAAAATTGAAGCAAAATTTTTATTTAACTATAATTTGATTAATAGTGTAAAAAAATTATTGGATATTAAATTGTAATTATAATTTTGAAACAGGACCATTATCAACAATATTCATTAATGAATAAATTTGTAACATTCAAGATTATTATATTATCATTCGATGATACATTCTGCTTTCATGAATAGCTTTTATGAATAACTTCTTCTTCGATAATCGTATCGTCACTAATATTATCAGCAGCAGTTTGCCGCATTAAAAAAATTGTGACAGTATTTTTTTTTAATTTCTTTCATAATACGATTACATATCAAACGTTATTAAATTTATGATAATATAATTTTAAAACATGCTTTAAATAATTTTAATATTATATCTTTTTCATTATCTGTAGTGGCAAATGTAGGAACTCCAGAATACTCTTTGGTGATAGTAGGTAACAAGATAAAAATATCATCAAATGGAAAATAAAATAATTTCAAAAACTATTTAAAAACAACTTGATTTATCTTGATAGAATATCGTAACATTAAGGAAACAAAATAAAATAATTATCTTTAAAAACATAGTAAAAAGTATCTGATAGCCACAAAGACTCTGGCTAATGGAACGTTAAATACCCTCCTTCTAAAAAAAAGAATTAAAAACTTTTTAATCTTAAATCTTGACAAAAATTATGTTTCATTATATAATAACAAGAAATTTCACGCGTAAAGTGTGCGTCCACCATCACTAGTCAAATAAAAAATAAAAGAATTTTGATTGATGAACCTTCTCGATTTCTTCAAACTTTGTCTTAAATTCCTCTTCTACCGCTAGAATGTTAGTGTCCATTTACTCGATAATTTCGTTACACTTCTCAATGATACGCTCTTTCGATCAGCCTCCAATATTCTTCTTGTTGACCTTCTCCTTCTTGATCGTTCTCTTCATGTTAAAGCAATATGACTTGACGTTGTTCTTAGCCGCGACCTTTTCCCTTTGTTTCTCGTCTTCGGCGTGATATCTTTCCGCTTCGTTCGCCATTCACTCGATGTCTTCTCTGTTGAAATGTCCCTTGTCATTGATAATCATTATTTTGTGCCTCTTGTTCTCCAATTTTTCTACCGAGACTTTCAGGATGCTGTTGGCATCGATGTCGGATGTAACGTGGGGGTGAAAATAAATTTCGTGGAAAAAAAACGTGACATCTCTTTCTCGTTCGGCTTCCCTCTCTTTTAACTGGACCGTCTGCTTTCGATTTCTTTCGTTCTCTTTTGCGATTTTATTCCGTGCGCCGACTAGCATCCGGATGCTTATCCGAACGGTCTGACAATTCCAATAGAGTCCCTTCCGATTCGTGCGTCGATGGCAACGGGCAGAAAAGGAATCTGGGGACATGAGAATCATCCTCCGCTCTTATTCTTTGAGCCGACCTATACATTCTCGCTCAAGAGAGAATCCTTCTTTATTTTTTTTTATTTCAATACTCGCCTCTCGGTACAATCCATTTCGGGGCCTATTGCCTCGTAGGATTGTTTTCTTATCTCCGACGTCGATCGTTGGAAACGTTTATTAGCCGTTTGAGCTCTGGAAGCTCTCTCTTTTAATTACTGATCGGTGATCATTAAAGCAGTCAACTGCGGCAAAGGAGATGCTACAACGAGTCTTGCAAAGAAAGTTCGAGAAACAACAGTTCAGTGAAAAATAACATCAATACAAATGACTAAATATATATTTAAAATGCCATTCAATCACACATATATATAACTACATATTATCTATTTTACTTTCTTTAAAATTTTATCACTTCAAATTCTCATATACAATATTAGCCATTATCTAAACTGCCATATCATAAACAACAATCTTGTCTGAGTTTATAGATTTATTAAATTTCTTGTCGTTGAAAAAATCTTAAAAAAAAGTTGTTAAAAATTGATTGTCAAATTCTCTAGGAAATACTATCGACGGAAAATGTATCCCGTTTCTCTACAATAAGAGTCACAATAAGAGTAACGGGAGTGTCTGTTGATTTTGTCATCTAACTCATTAATACCGTAACGAACACTTAGAAGCACCCTCGTGTTTTCTCTATGTGTGTCGTCTCCCCTATAACTTTTCTCTTCAAAGAAGGGGATGGCGGTACGTGAAAATTGAATCGCATTTTAATGTGTTTTGTCACCGAACGTAAACACTTAGCATTATCTTGGCTTTTATCACAGAAAATTGAGTCAACAAATGTTAATTTGCCCGATTAAACGACGAGCTGTTTTAACGGCACGTCTTTGAAATACACGCTTTGGTTGGCAAAGCGATGACATGAGATTATACAGCTATAACTTGTAAAAGCTTTTGAACAGTGTTATCTTCGTTGGTCCATCAGAAGACAAAAGTATATCATGGATCATTGGCTTATCCGTTTAATGTTACATTACATCGTCTTCTCTACGGACTCTAGAGTATTTTAAAATAGACGGTTCAGTTTCTTGAAACACGAATGATCGAAGTGTAAAAGTTGATGCCATACATAGCTGATTTGCGTAAAAGAGGACAGAATCCTTTTGGCACGCTCAAAAGCAATTTTCAGCTCGATGAACAGTTCGCTTATTTTTCATCAGATCTTTATTTTCTCACAAATTCTTGCGCGTAATGTGTGACCAAATGATTATCAAAATTTTATTCATCATTATACCTAATTGTTAATTTTTGATAAATATTATCCATAATATTATATAATAAACTTTACATCTTAAGTAAAATTTTTTAAAACTATTGTATTTTTAATCTCTTTAAATTATTTTGGAAATAAAATAAATGACTTTATGTTTTTTGTACAAATTAATCTTTTTAATGTAAACAGTTTATTCTATTAAACATTTACAGTTTATTAAAATTAAATATTAAGTAATTCTAAAAGTCTGTGAAATTGGCAATAAGTGATTATTTACGAACAATTGTGAAAAAATTGTAGACAATCAAATGCCATATTAAGTTTGTAAAAATTCATATTTCGAAATGGCAACTTCACAGACTTAATTTTAATGTCACTGAACAGTGAAAAATACTTTACATCATAACAATTTGATTGTCATTTCTATATATATGTATACAGTATGGATTTCTCTTATCGATATATTAAACATGCAGACTTATTTCAAATATCCCAACGTTGATAGTTAGCATTGATACGTTGCTGTCGAGATCGAAGATCAAAACGTTCCTTTCACCGCGGCCCTTTTTGTCGAGCGATGGCGACTGCGGTCGGCTCGTTAATGATCCTCAGAACGTTCAGAGCGACGATAGGACGTGCTCGCGTCCTTCGTAACCCTGACGTTGAGAGTCGTTGAAGTACACCGGTACTGTGAGCATCGTGATTGTCGTATCCAAGTAAGCTTTCGCAGTTTCCTTCATCTTAGTCAAAAGCATCGAGGAAATCTCTTCGAGGAAGAAAGATTTCGCTTCGCCCTTGTAATAATACGCAACGAGTAATTAATGAAGCGGTACGAGGATGAAAAACATTCACCTTGAGGAAACTTATGAAGGAAGGAACGTGCTTAGTCAGTACGATCGACCCGATTTTTCACGCGGCACGGATCTTTTTTTTTTCTTTTATTTATGCGCGTATATCAGAAGAGAATTTTCCTCTATTTATATGTATAATGCGCTCACTTTATATCACAGTTATATTTGGTTGCTGTCATTGATGATTGTGAAAGAGCAATGCTTCATGCCAGATTACGGATTTTCGAATCGTCCACTAATCTTTTAGTCTTAAAATGCTCTCTTTCAGGCTTAAAATAATTCATTCAAGTTTTTGTATTTTTTATTCAAATTGTTATTAATCCTATAACAACAAATGACTCTATAGTATAAGTGCACAACAATATAGAGAAATTTCTACAATCTACATTCTATAGAATTAAAATAAGAAATTGTTAAGAGTATTTTATTAAATGGAAAAAAAAATTAAATTTATTTATTTATTTGCTATTTATAAACTAAGGATTGAAATTTTAAATTCTAAATAGAAACTAAAGATAAAAATCTTGTTTCTCTTTTTCTTTCTACAATGCTCTCTTTCAGGCTTAAATATACGGTTTTATCGTAACGTTGGTCGACTAAATTGTGTCGAGATGTAGCCCTAATTGGAGGCGGACGTGAGTCCAGCTAAGACAACCACTCTGAAAGGAAGCGGTTGCGGCTATTATCAGCATCATAAACACGGTCTGTTACGGCAGACTAGCCGTATCCCAAGTCCGTATACGAGCGATAGTAGATTTCGAAGCAGCGAGTCGATTTGGCGGCGCCGAAACGAGCGCATTACCGACTTCGCCAGTAGTTCCGGCGATTCCCTTCTTTCCTTGTTCTAACAATGGTGAAATACCGCAGCTGCGAGCAGAAACACGAGCAAAAACAACGGATACATTGGGTAAACTACGCGCGCGCTAGCAACCTTGCCAAATCGCTTGATCTCGGCACTATTGTTAAAATTTTATTCGCGGTTGTTGCCACGTGACTAACCGTGCGAATTCTACCGAAATAGTATACCCGTGCGACTCGTGCAAAAGGCATGAATCAGAGACATATCTGGCTGACGTAAATCTATGTAAGAGAGCTCATAAAAAATCGTATTGGTGGAATTCAAGACTAAATTCTTTGCTGCTTTCTTTTTTGTTGATCGGCCTTCATAAATGTAGCTCGATACGGTGCAGTTTTCTCGATTGTTAGCGATAATTTGCCATGACAAAATAGCTCTGACACAGGAATAGGTCATGTCCAGATCGATGCTATCGCTCTCCGGCGTTATCGTTGCGGACCTGAAATTTTGGCAAGCAGCGACGTGGACTTGATCGTTGAATCGCGGTTCCGTTGTTTCGTAACGTCCCCGGCGTTGTCTATTGTCCTGTCAATTTCGGGCCTTCGTCATTCCGAGCATCATAATTACAGTAATGAATTATGTAGGAATTGAGAGCCAATTGCATCCTTGCCGAATTAACATTTGTATAAATTTTCTATTGCATCATTACTAGCATTAATTCTTATTGATTAGATACAAATTTTCCATCTACGATTACGTTACGGACGAAATTCCTTATTTAAGAGAGAAATAATATCTTGTAATTATTACCTCGTTTGACATTTTCGCTCGAGATATCGAACATTCGATACTATGTATCGATACTATCAATCTTGCTGATCTACCCGCATTATTGCATTCTATAACACGTTGATTGCTAACAATATTTTAATTATTATATATTCGATTAACAATTAATATGACAGACACAGAGGGTTGATTAAAATGTTGATTGCAATGCCGGCGACCAATTACACGGTGCTTTGTAGCAGAAAGTGAAGCGCGGTAGAAAAACACGAGCGCAAGATAAATGTAATTTTAACAATCTGCGCATCTTAAAATCCTGCCTCGCATGACAATTTTGAAAGCGACCAGAAGATTTGATGTGAATCATACGTAAATTCGACACGTGACACGTTGACTCCCTCGCCATCGTATAATCTGAAGAGGGTCGAATACGTTCGTGACCAGCGTCGTGAACGGAATGACGAACGAAGGGCGACGATCATACAGCCTACCCCTTTTATGACGTCATAATAAAGTTCCGATATGGCCCAACTTTTTCTTCCACTCTCGGTGATGACGAGATATTATGATCTCTTTCTTTTTATCATCTCCTTTCTCTTTCTCTTTTCGCCATTCATTGCTGTAACTTTTTCTTCTGTTCAAATAAACCGGACACCAGAATGCTAAAATTGATTTTAGTTTCTCAAGTATACGATATGCAAATAATAAATTCTGCGACATGCAATCTATTAGAGATCACTACAAATATAGTATTAAAATCCGTAATAGACTTTTATGATATAATTTTAATCAAATCATCACTTTGTAATTTTAAAGGACTATGCTTTCATTGTATCTCAAAATGAAAGAGAAAAAGACAGAGAACTTTAAATTATCTCAGATTCTATCAAATAACACAGTAATTTATCTTGACATAATCGAAAAGCTCTTTATAGAAGATCAAAAATTAACAACTCTTAACACACATATTCTCTTTTTATAAAATCATCGAGAACCAGGGGAACACGATTGGCGATATACACATATCGAGATCATAGAACGGAAGGATCGCGACTTTGCGTCTTTGTTACTTCAACCTTCTTACCTTGAACGTCAAGCCAGAGAGCACAGCCGATCGATTATCGCTTAACCGAGTTAATTCGGGGACGTGTATCGTGCTTACGCTCAGAATACGGGTACACGAACACGTACGCCAAGAGATCCGCCCTAAACTGGTCCGCCGCCGGCACGAAGAGGGTTTAAACGAGACGCCCGCCAGGACGATAAATCCAGCAACGTGGAAAACAATGAATGGCTTCACGGAGTGTCGTGCGCTCTTAATAATTCGCTTACTCCGACACGACGTCAGCGTACGGGACGCAGATGAAACGACGCGAGAGATAAGGAAATAAAAAGAAGGAAGACGCGCGCGCGGAAGAACACGAGAGGAGGAAGTGGTGAAAATGTCTGATAACTTTTGCCCTGCGGAGGCGACGCGAGATAGACGTGCGAGGCACACGTTGAGAATGATGAGGAGAGTTGAAGCGAATATCGAGATTGGATCGAGGGGTCCAAACCCTCGTAAATATGTCGTCAGACCGGTAAACAAGGGCACATGAAGCCGGTACAAGCCGCATTTCCACGCTTAGCGTGCGGTACCTATATATATACATACACACACACACACACACCGTAGAAACGGAAGCGGTCGATGGTCGTGGTTGTGGTCGTGGTCATGGTCGTGGTCGTGGTCGCGCACAGACCAGGATTTAAGTCTAGAAAATTTATCGTTCCACGAGGAGGCGGACAGAAGCGACGAAAGAGATGACAACGCAATGCGTCGGTGAAAAGAGGTGGAAGTGAACGTGGAGGAATAGAGAAAAGATAGAGCGAGAACAGTAGGCGAGAAAAAGTATAATAGAAATATAGAGGAAAGCGAAATGCTCTGGTGGATGATTCAAAACCAGTTGTCTCGAATCTCGTTTCTCCCTCCGATTCCTGGCTGCGATTCAACGACCGATCTCCGGAATATGAGCCCGGTTACCAATTTCGCAATCCCGCGATGCGCGTTTCTGAGCACGAACGTAACTATAGGTGCCTTCAGCTCGACCTAGCAATCATCAAACAGTTTCCGATAGAAACGCGTGTAACATATGCAATGATTAGAGATTATTCAACACATCGATTCCGTTCAAATAGCTCGAAAGTTTTACAATAACTGGTTGAAATACAAATATCTAAACATAAGTTGAAACAAGCTAATGGTAAGTATTTTGTTATAGACATAGAACAATTGTAATAGTAAAAATCTATCTAAATCTATCTAAAAGGTTTTTTTATGCTTACTTTTCACAATGTCATATCATGTGTGTAGGAATGCTTATTAAAGAATTCATCTTGTAAAAAAAATCATTCATTGCTTTTAATTTTGTTCATGTATAATCAATTAATTCGACAAAAAGANATTAGGCGTTGATAAAGATATCAGAAATGATAACGAAGATTAATTATCTATTGCATAAAAAAATTAAAATATCATACATACTAAATTAATAAATTCAATTAAATTATAATAAATTATATAATATATAATTATAATAAAAGTAAAAAGAGCAACATCTCAACTTTNAAAAAAATGAGTTGATCCAGCGTTGCTCGGCGTGGTAAGGGGCTTAGCAAATCACGTACACACACTGTGTCCAATATGGTGGTTCGAGACTGAATATAAATCCTGAAACGCTTACAGTTATTGCAGATCCAACGTAATATCCATTCGAACACTGTCCAGGCGGTTTACGCGGTAATTCGCCGATGACAACGTTGCGATAAAATGAAATCGGTCCATGGCTTTTATAACGGGTTTAGGCGCGACGGTGCGGCGCGCTGTTCGATAGTCGCGGTCGTTACCGCCCCGCCGCTTTACCTAAAGAAAATCGACTGAAAGCCGCTGCAAGATAAAGCGGATACAGCATGATTTTCCCGGCACAAAACCGCGAATACATTCATATTCCATCCCATCCCACTTTCGAAACCATATTCTCTGTGGAAATGTAACTTCGGTTCCCAAAATAAGCCAAGTTGACCTGGCTATAATGCCTCGGTATATTGTGCGTTCGAATCAAGTGTCGACCTTTAAAACGATGTATGGAAGGACACGCCTAATATGATATTCATGAAATCCACGTGGCTTTCAATGAGATGGCTCATGTTTTGAAATATGACCAAAAGCTGTATACGCGAGAGCAAACTTACGCATCTCTTTTCTATCGCATTTTTTCTTCTTTTTTTTTCAATTTACAAAGAATTTGGATTTAACTTAATATTATATACGCCTCAAATTATATCTTCGCATTGAAATTATTGTCGCGCGGTAATAAGGCACGTCTATGTGCACACACTACCCCTTTTAAAAACTTCTCATCTAATATTCACACACTGCTAACTTTTTACTTTCTTATCCCAAAGAAATATGGGACAGGAGTCTTTTTTTTATAAAATGGTTAATAAATAAATGAATTTATATATATCTCAACATTTACTTCTTTTTGCATCTTACGATTAAAAATTCCAAGCTGGCAACATATTTTGAAAATAAATCGATAGTATAAAGTACATATGTATAAACGAAGGCTGAAGTGCGTTTAGAAGTGCATATGTCATTCCAGCATTATTTCAATTATTTCACAAAAATCAATAAATCTCATGTTGCATTCAAAGAGCTTTTGTGGTCGCTTTTAACTCTTCCCTACCGTACATTTTGCGTATGTGTGGCACGGAAAAGGCATTAAAAAATGTATCCATTTGTATGTACATACATATACCGATCAAACCGCGCAAAAATTGCTGCAGCTATTCATTGTATTAGTAATATACTCTGCGAGAACGACAATTGAAAATATTAAATAAGCTCGTTGTTTGGATGCATACAAGTGCAGAGATAAAATGTTCAAGATATATCGTGGAAAAAAAGTCGCCAAAGTCTGAGGAATTGAGGAGCCGATTAAGTTGTGATAATAATCCCGATTGTAAAACAAACTGCTTTATATTCGTCTATGATTGTATCATGAACGAATCCATCTCATTAGGTCCATAAAATGAAAGGATAATAGCTGTCGTTTGCAGAATGCACATCTATCCAGCAGTATGCGATCTGGCTGGCATAGTTAACTATACGCCAGAAGAGAAGCAGCATTTATTATATTCCGTAAGCTATGCGAGTAAATTAAAGCTCATCAAGGGTCTGGGCGACGGCAAAGACCGCGCGGCTCCCTTATTAGACTTCAGCAGTCATCTCGCGATAAATGAGAACGCTCCCGGATACATCAAGATTATCGTACGATGGACTCCGTCGCTCTCTTCGGTCAAAGAAACTTTAATCACTCGGTCGTAACGTGTCTGAAGAAACGTGTCAGCAGTTCGAGGCGAGGCGGGCACGTTGACGATGCGCGGCCCCGAATGAAACTTCCCTCTCGTCGTCAGTTACTTCAACAGCGTTCTTGTAATCCGGCGACCGAATCCGCGAGACGTGAGGAAGCATGAGGGCGCCATTAATTTATGTATGGGGCGCAGATACTCACGCGCGCGAGCACGTTCTTCGCGGTGGTACCTTAATGGAGCATCGGTTATCGGCGAAATTTCCAATAAGAGATTCGAGGCACTCCTTCGGTTCGCCTTCGGTGGATTCCTAAGATGCTGAGCTCGACGTGCGCGCGCGTCACGTACGTATCTTTTGGGGACAATTTCGGTGCTTACTTCGCTCTACCATTGCGGGCAGCGCGGATAATGTAATGCGCCCATAAAAATGCAGAGTACGGTGCTACTTCAGCTGCCGGAAGGCTGCGGTCGCACATGCCGGAACGAGCCCGCGCACACGTAGAACGCGGGCATTCCCTACGAGCCGAGGAGAATCTCGGGACTGCGCATTTGGATTGAATCTTCGGGAGACGGTTCGCGAGAGTGGCTGGGAAATAAGCATCACAAGTGCCACGGCGGTCTGCCTCACCGTCTCACTGCTTTCGTAGAAAATCAAGAAAAGCCGGATTGACGTACTGAGCACTGAAGAGATCGAGATAATACATCGATTTGATTAAGGATGGGTAATAAATAACATATATAAAATTATGTATAAAAAATTAGAAAAAAATAATTAAAACATATGTCGCTTCTTTATGTATCCACGATAAAATGTACTGTTACGAATATTTATGGTATATTGATAAAGACAATATAGCTGGATGTTTAGCCAGCCACGTGTCTACGAACACTTTGTATGAAAAAATAAGCATGGACAAATTTCTGAGTGAAATGTGTAAAAGCGCGATTGTTAAAAATTTAATATCAGCAGACAAATTTGTATATTTGCAAAATTATGAAAGAATGGCAAATAATTATCAAATATTTAACAGTTTGGAAAAATTAAAAAGAATTTATTTATCGATTATGATCAGCAATAACTTTTGAATTATTATACAGTACTATTATAAGCATTTTTACTATTATTTTTCTACTACTATTATACAGTGTTTTTTCAGCAAAGAATTCAAAAACATTGTGAAAAACAATATTGTGGAAAACAATAATTTAAACTGAGAGAGAAAAGTTAAAGAATCATATAACCGTATTTACATCAAGCTATCTGCGGTAGTCAAATTTATTGAATACAATGGACAAAATAAATAATAGAACGCTAATGTCGTCTTTAAATTCACGATGCAAAAATATCCTGCATCTACGACTTGAAGAAAATATTAAAAGAAGATTAAAAAGAATACTCTTAATTTAATACGGCCATACGCTCGTTTATGTGGTGATTGCTGCAGTTAGCTGACGATGCAACCATGCACGGTTCGCATATTTGCGTGAATTAAAGCAATTATCGGTCTCGGCGTTTCCCCTCCGGGGGGAGTCCGCCATATCGGACTTCGCTGCTCGGAAATCCGCGCGCGTTTCGCTCTTTACGTTATTATTTCACTATCACTATGTCGATATAATGAAACGCGCGCAGTCGCTTCGCAAAACTACCGTTGCGATAAAGAGAACGACACTGACGAGCAAGGTGCTTGGAAAGTGGAGGAACGTGTTACCTAACACGGAGCGTTACTTACTTGCTCAAGGCTACCGGAGATGAATGCAAAGCAAAGAGGCTCCTCGTATTAACCGCGTTACTCGTCTTACTCTTTCCTTAATTAACTTAATTCGATTGAACGATTGAAAAAGACCTCGATATTCCCTTGAGAATTCCGTGAAAATACCGTCGTACCAAAGTCCTTTCCGCGAAATGCTCAGTTTTACTTTTAATCCTTCAAAATGTTGCTAATTTTATTTTGTACATCACGTTATATTAATATCATATTTTAATATAGAAATTAAAAAATATATATTTCCAGTTTCATTTATCAACAAAATGAAAGAAAATTTTATAAAATATATGTAGAAAATATAGTAGCAAAATTAAATATTCCTTTCAGGTAAATTTGAAACTTTACTTTAAACATGCTAGAGATCATGATAAAATATATTCTACTCCAAAAATATACAAATGGCGATACGCTGCTGAAAAATCAAGGAAATTTTACATAGAACGCGTAAGCTATTCGTAAGATTTATACAATATTATTGCGGAAACCTTATCGAGTGTTGTTAGTGGCCTGCTTAGAGAGAAACGCTCTTAAGTTCATTCGCATCGCCTGATTACGGGATTATCCCGCCAAGATCGCCTGTCGTCTGCGCGGGACATCGGATTTATAACTTTAATGCTGGCAATAGAGTAGTATTACCTTCCTTCTTCCCTCCTCGTTCGCAAGGTTGAACCACGTTTTTGTTCGTAAAACTAATCGAGATTTATAAACTTTTGAGCTCGAGATCATAGGTAGGTTCCGACGAATGATGAAAACTCAGTCGTATCCAGAAACCGTGAGCAGTTTTCATACCGTCGCAGAGAAGGCAACAACAGAAAATAGTTGTATTTTTTCTCAATATGACCATCATTCCGGGGTCGCCAAAAAAATTAATTATTATTTGTATCATTATACACAGGAATCAAATGTGACTACTAGATTAGACTAGTAGACAACAGATTGCGATAAATACGTATGATTGCACAACTATACGGTTCCATTATTATGCACAATTGATCACATAAAAATGTTGCCTATTTGCGAAACGAAATAAAGTGCTGCTCATAAACAAACGAATCTTTGATCTAATCATTTATCTCTGTTTTGACTCGTTTTTGTATCACTTATACATAAATCAGATCAAGGTAAAGTCGATTTTAATTTCAATAGATACGTTTGTCAAGTATTTTTATCGCCGTACGATTAATTAGTGATTAATCGAAAGGACTACAATATAAATTTTTAACGTATATTATTTTATGTCACTTGACAAATGCATTGACGTACCATTGTGTCACGTAATTAAAGGCTGTAGAAACGGAGTAGCATGTTCTTTACCTCGACGGTAGCGCGATACCAATCTTCACGTATCGTGAAATGGCTAAAGCGCGGCTGCTTGCCTTGAGCGATTCAGATTACGTTAATTAACGAGACGAAGTTACAGAGCGAAAGGAGAGTTTCCACGTCGAATCGTTCTGTGGAAACAATTCGCGCCGCGCCAGAAGCTGCTGCTGCTGCTGCCGCTGCCGCCGCTAATTCGCGCGATTCTGTCCAGTTTCGGGTATTACGAAGTTACGTACGTATTCTACATATAACTACGCAGAAATACGCGCGCGAATACGCGTAGTTCCCATGATTCATCTCATTACGGAGAAACCAGATCCACTGGCACAATGCGCCGCGCCGCTGCCTGCACGCGACAACTCGGCGAACGCGCGTCCTCGCGCGTGCATTCGTTCGCAATTAATTAACACGCGCGTGCACTGTCTCCGCGACAAAGTGCAGGGTATCTACCTATCTACCTATCTAACTACATCCGCGGTTCCCTAGATAGGTGCGTGCAAATCGGCGGGAAATAATCAAGGCGCGCTCCGTGACGGCGCATACTTAATGTGCGCTGATTGAGTGTCATTAGCGAACGCCGATGAGTACGGTTACTTCGGTGGCCGTCATTCATCGGGCCGACTCGATTACCTGCATTACGTAGTTTCCGCCGCTTTCCGCACGACACGATCCTTAACGAACGGTATTAATCGGGTTACGAAACCCGCAAATCCGTAATTATAAAAAAAAATGTCGGAATGCGGGATATGCGGGATATGTGGACCATCGAAACGCGAATCGGACGCGGATGGGAGAGGATGCGGACAATTACTAACGAACTTGGCGAGAATAACGAGCAGGCAGAGCGGCATTCTCTTTACGTCATCTACGCATAACACTGATTTTCAAAAATAATCATTTCCATTGATTATTGAAATAAAATGAGAGCAATTTAAGCTGCATTTTTTTACAATATGCTTATCGTATGATTTGATCGTTAAATTCATAAGATTTTCTGATGATTTTTTCGTCGAGTACGCGTGGAATAAATTATTATATCTAATGTATATAGGGAATGTACTGATTTGTTACGAAAACTTTTAGTAGTAAATAAAATATTTTGTAAGAAATCCAAATGGATAATCGATTAAAGGGATATGAAATTTTAGCGTGTAGATTTTGGAAGTGAGATAATGAATGATATATGTATTCCCAGTTCCTCAATCATTTTCCCATAAAGAATCTTTTATAATGGGTGAGTTCCATTATGACTGTTATCTTTACATCGCCATGACCGACATCGTACCATGTCAATGTTACAGATTACAGAATTATACTAACATAATAATTTTTACTAATATCATTTGCACAAATAATTTTTAATTTCGCTACATGAGATTTAAAAAAATATATTTTATATTGCGTATATAAATTGTATTAAATATTAATACTTTGAAAATTTGTGAAAGTGTCGTGTGTCTGCCGTGTACGAATTTTGCTTTTATTGTAATGTCGCAAGTGTCACAGGTATTTAATCTTCCAAATTAAATAGCGGGGACAAATTGCGTTGAGAGAAGTACTCAGTATACATATATTTGCAGCAATTATATTAAAGCTTAATATTTTCATATACCGGACGACAGAAAGAGAGAGAGAGAGAGGGGAAGGGGGAGAGAGAGAGAGAGAGTCAACAGCGCAAATGTTCTGCAAAGAAAGTGACCACCGGTGAGTGTTTATCACGTAATTAAATATGTTTGGGGGAGACAGAACATATTTTTGTCAATATTTATGCCGCGCCGTGCACGGCGAAAAATGAGAGTCCACTCCTGAGGGAATACGGAAAAGAGCGGGGCGGAACGAGAACGGTAAAAAGACGGATAAAGTTACTGTACAGCCACTGGAATAAATGTCACAAGTTAGTTACTGCCCCGTGAAATGTATCACACACACATTTGCTCACACACACACATACACACATACACACACACTCACGTGCTCGTTGTTCGGCACGGCGCAAACTTAACATACCGCATTAATTCATCTTTTTCTTTACTTTTGCGCCTCCACCGCGTAATTTATGCCGACGCTTTATGTCGACCTTTATACCCCGTGATTGCGACATTTGTTTAATTACATTTACATAAATTTGCAATCAGCTGCATATATCATGCATACTCACCTAACAGCAAAACACAATTACTCATTAATGAATTATACTTGGTCGACCACAACATAAGATTTGTAAAAAGTGTTGTCTCTTATTGTTACCAAGAAATCTCAATGAGCTTCATCGGAGAACTCGGAAAGTGATTTCCAAATTTATGGTTATAATTACGATGTTTCAGTTATTTTCAAATTTGAAGAAATATTAGAATCGCAAACTACAGTAATCAACGTGTTGCAATCCGGAAACTATTTGCGCCGGTGTGCCTCTCATATTGTTTCCACTGCTTATTTTTAAATTTTCTCTGCATATTTCTGTCTGCGAGTTTTCCAATGCACGTAATAATAAATGTTGATTTAACGGTGATAAAGCAACGTCAAGCACGGGCTCGTTTCCCAGCCCGTGCAGGGGTTTCTTCTTCTTGTTCCATCCCCTTTCTCACCCTGCGCGCTCCGCTCTTCCTCATTTCGTGTCGGTTACAAGACTGTAGCGGGATCGGTATGAGCGCGTAGTAGCACGTTAACCGTCTGCATGGTCCCGTTAATGTCCTCCGGGCAATTAGCATAGTGCTCCTAATTAAAAACACTCCGCGGCTTAACTGGGTGGCCAGACCGTGTATGTGCATCCGTAGCTCGACGAGAACAGCGCTCTTCGCAGGTGCAAACACGGATTCTTAACTTTTTCATTTCGTGCAGAAATTGCGTTTAAATATTCTAACGCTCTGTGGTGTATTTATATTTTCTGATACGCTGAATTACGAAGAGCGAATCTCGAAACAGCATGTAAAAGGGGGAGGGAGAAACTTTCATTACGATATTATTGTGAATAACAGCGGCAAAAAGAAGACTTGGAAACAAAGGATTTCGCGCAACGAAACGAATTTACTCAGATGGAACTAAAAATGAGTACATGGGAGCTAAGAAATGTGACAGAGAGAAAAATCTCTTCGTAATTGCTAATCGCGCCGTTTCAATGCCGCGCGTGCGCGATTAAAGAACTTTCCGAGGGAACGTTATTAAATTCTGAGAGGACCGACGTCGGAGATATTCTCGAGATGAATCCCGACGAGCGACTTGGCAGTGACAGAAAGTTTCGCGCTCTCCTACCCCTTAAGAGGAGCGGATTATTATATCGTAGATTACTCCCGTTTAATGAAGCAATTTCAACGTATTTAATTAACTCCACTTAAATATTCAGATCCGCAATCCCATCTAAAAATACGCCTCTCGCTCGATCGTTATCGCGCGTTATGAGCTTCCATCATTTCACTGCACACACATACGCTTCCTGCCTCTAAATATTTACCACTCTCAATATCATGTGTATATTATTAAAGATCTAATTACGTCGCGTCATTATCACATCAGCAATTAAGGAAACGTCCGTCGATTGCAAATTAAACGCTTTGAGATAGTACGCGAAAATGTAAAGCATTTCGTTGCAATAAACATTTACATATGGACGATAAATAGCACAGTTCATTGATAAGCCTCACGCGGTCTAATTTAATTCGATCCACTCAGTCGTTTCATTTCTTCCCGACCCAGTTTTAGGTATAATGCCAGTTCGTTCTGACTGCCGATAATCCCATCAAGTGGTACAGCCTTTGGGTTACATAATTCATGCGAGATCAATACGGGGCCAAGCAAGAGCCAATATTAACGATCTCCGAAATATGCTGGTAAATATTTGGTGACTATACCCGAACCCCGCTTGGCTCAAGGATATCACGCGAGTGCACGGTGCGTGTATGCGCAATATGCCTGTATGCGTTGGATCGCTTCGCTTGTGTATGTACGCATTATGCGATCGGCTTTTGGCGCCTTCATGTCAGAACGGCGAATGTCCACAGTCGATTTGAACCGTATTACGCCAGAAGCGATTTCACTGAGCTCCCAGCGTAATTGATTCGCAACGGTTATGTCATTCTGGAGGAAATCGGAGCAAGGCGAAAGAACGTCGCTGCTCGAATATCTGCAAAAATCGATCAATCCGCCATCCTTTTTTTTCCTTTTAAGATTATAAAATGTATATGTATATACAAAAACAATAATCTGTTTGTTACTTGCCATTCAATATGTTTGTCATTGCATTACTGAGAAATTACTATACGAGACTAGTTTTAACAAATGTATATGTATTGTATATACAAAAACAATAATCTGTTTGTTATTTGCCATTCAATATGTTTGTCATTGCATTACTGAGAAAGTACTATACGAGACTAGTTTTTTAAAATATTAAAGTCATCACAAAAATGTACACGGATTATTGAAAAAAATATAAAAATATAAGATTGATATTTAGATAACATGCAGATGCAATACTAAAATTAATATATTCTAAATAAAAATATATTCTAAATAAAAAAAATAAATGTCGATAGTTAAAAGTTAAGAATAAAAAGAATATAAAATTGTACAAACTCAATTACATGTATATTAATTATTATGAATCTTACAAAATATAAAAAAAAAATGTTTGTTTTAAATTTAATAATATATTTTGAGTATAATGCTTAAAAAGATATTGCAGGAAAAAAGAAAGGTTTTATTCGATTCATATTTAGTTCCAGTGGATGTTTACGTCATACGGTGTATTTAAACGCGGTATGCAAGAGCGGATGCAGATGTCAACACGCATCGAGATATCGCTTTGATCAGAGGAGGAAACCGCGCTTCCGCATTTATGTAAAAATTCATACGGCACGAAAAGGACGTGTGATTTTAGGATGCGGATAAAGGGGTCGAAAACAAAAAGTAATATCGCTCAAGAATAATAAAAACTATCAGTAGGGTTAAAATGTGAAAGTAGACCTATACCATTCTGTCGAATGAACAGCTGGAGGAAGTTCAACTATATATGAATCAAATTGAACCCATTCGCTTGTTCATTCCTTGGTACATACTAACCGAATTTCGTTCATTCATTCGTTCGTTCGTCTATTCGTAGACACAGCGTGATTCCGCCTCAAGAAAATTTTTCACGTAACTGCCGCGGTTACGTCAATTTACGGGACACGGATTTCTTTCTGTGTTCGTGCCCGGGTCAAGAGGCATGAATGAAACTGTCGTTACGTAAATGCAAACCGCGACCGTGGCGTTATGCATGTTGCGCAATTTGTAAAAAGTGTGTCGAGTCGTGCAATTAAGGGATGTCGGTTAACAACAGGGAAAGATAGAAAGCAGAAGACAACGAAAGAAAACCATCTACGAATAAACCAGCGGAATAAAACGTGTCGATTTTTTTTTCTCTGACGAGGTCTTCCGCAAGTTCATTAGTATTCCAACGCGTCTAATTTATCGCGCGTGCATTGCAAATATCTCTCCATCGCTCAAGCGTTTTATCACCAACTACAAAACTACACGAGCTTATGCGATAACCATTGCTTTCGACATTTAAAGTGTTTAAAAAAATATATGCGTATGTAAAACATACAAATTCTTTAGATGCCGATTCAATCAAATAAATTTCGATACCAAAAATATCTCTCAAAAAGTTATCAGAGTCAGTCATATCGCCGTATCGACGATCACGTAAATGTATTTGCTTGCTTGATATCATGACTGCGTATTCCAGCAATTAGCAATTATAGATAATCTTCCGGCGATCATCTAATAGATTAGAACGTTATTGTTGATAAACCGACAAAGAATGCGTAGTGACATCATTACTTCGTCTTTCCACTATAAATGATCATTATGATTACCAATGATTGTCATAAATGTTGATTATATGATGATTATCATAAATAATAAAAGTTGCAATCTAACTCTATTTTACTTATTTGCGTGACAAAAATTTTAATTTTTTTTGTAAAATTTCTGTAAATATAAGAATTTCACAAATATATATTTTTCTATAAATACTCTTTTAAGCAAAAATTACTATAACTTGATTAATATTATACATATATACAATCTTAAATATTATATATAATATTAACCTGTACATTACCATCATGGGTATTCCATGTCTAAGCAATTTTTATCGGTGAAAATTTTTCGAAACTTATAAGAGTCTGCCACTCCTTTATCCTCTTATTTTTTTCAAAATGAAATACAGATATTTGTTCTTTAAAATGTGAATTTTTAGAGATTTTTTTAATCACTAAATAAATAAAAAATGTTCAGAAATGGAATAACCATGTTGAAGACAGATAGGGTTCCATTTTTCATAGTAGTAGCTCTAAAGATTAATATATGTATAATTTCTCTTTTCACTAAGAATGTATAATTTCTCTTTTTCATAAGAATGTTTAATTTTATATAATTACTTCATATAGAAAAATAAAATTAATTTTTCTAAAATAATACCGATTTGTTTTTAAAGGTCGCTTACATTATTTATTCATGAATGCTTCAACGTTCCGCTAAAGAATCGCAATCGATCGATAACTCATGCGTCATCGTAGTCGCGAGCACGAAAAGGGTGCGACGTACGGACAGCTAATTAGTACTTCGACGTGAACGACGGACGGATTCTCATCCGGATACCGTTATATTGCGCGATAGGGTTCCCCGTGTCACGACGGACGCGAATCCGATCCGACGCCGGTTAACCCTACGCATATCCTAACGGACCTATTTGCAAATTGGTTTTCCCTCGACGTGGTCGAGTTGTTCCGGCGATAAACGCGAATACGCGTTCGACGGATGAACGACGTGCGTTTGCCTGATTGGAACTGCGGGCACGGAATGGAATTGATGATGGAGGAAGATGACGATGTCCGTCCCGCGAATTTATTTCCCCGCGGTGGCGGCGACGGCGACGGCGACGGCGATGGCGGTCGCGACGGCGTCGGCATCACCATCATTCGACTCGTAGCTGACGAGTGTTGACGGCGTCGAAACGCGCCGGAGTCACGTCTCCGAATGGTTACCTCGTCTTGATTGCATTTGTTCCGCCGGTCGACTGCCGATGCCGTATCCTGAGGACCGTAAAAGAGCTCCACCTGGGAGGAACGGTATAATAAGCAGTAGGGCGCACCGGGGGACGCATTGGCGCGCGACAAATCCAATGAGACCAGAGGAAACGTATCGCGTTTGATACCAGCTACGGCTACGGCTGTTTATGCACGTCAGACACGACACAAGACAATTTACCAAATTGGTATTTTCAATGCGGATGCTGCCACTGAGGATGATGGGGGAGAACTCTCACATACTTGAAAGTTAGCTAGATTACTGGTAAAGTCGTTCTCAAACGACTTTTATTTATTCTTATTATCATTTTATTCTATTTGCATAAACTTTTGTAATTCATTCGAATATATTCCGGTTTAAATAGTTATAATCATGCAGCTCGTTATATAACTTATAAGCTTGCCTCGTATATTCATATACATCTTTACGGTCTATCGCATAAGAATGTCCATCGCTCGCTTGTTTCCGCTAAATGGATCTATCCTTGATCAAAATAAGAACGTGAGAAAAGGTGATTAGATTGTTTTTTTATATGGTTATTGGATAGGTGTTATTTTTTAAAATCATCATTAACATATCACGGAATGATTTAGTCCGCTTCGTGCGATTAATCGTGAGATTATAAATCATTTAATGCAGAATTGCATTAAAATAGATTTTCTGTTTCAGAATAACATACTATAATGCAATGAGAATATATTGCATGTGAATACAAAAATCCATAAGATTGATAAAAAATAATACTTTATTAGACAGTTTATTCTTATGTGATGTGAATCGTTACGATGATATGTAATTTTAGTAATTGCGACTCAAAATGATGATAATTTCGAAGCGTTGTTGATTAGTAGATGTTAGTAGTTAATAATATGCATTCATGTAAACAATCACATGCTATTCATTTATCATGCTAATTCCAATTATAACATTCATAGCTCTAAAATTGGAGTTATTTTGAAATATGTAATTACATGTGTAGAATCATATGAATCATGTAGCAATAACATAACGTGAACGTGATGTTTAATCATTGATAAAAATGTTAACGTTTTATCGATCTTTTTCGTGAAATAACAAATAGATTGACTCATCTTACTCACACCGGAAATATCAATGTCAATCGTACGATATTGTGCGAGTTGTGAATCATCGCTGCAATGACCATTACATTACAAGAGCATTTTTATGAACAGAATGACTCGGGGCATTATATAAAGATGTACATTTCATCTCGGAACTAATATCCATTCATCCAGATTATTTCTGAGAATATGAGACCGTGTAAGGTATCATCAAGCAAAATTATATGAGACACTGTCAATAAAACGAGATTGCTGAAAATTATATGTCCTGCATCGCGCCGTGTAATTGAAATCTCCCGAAACTTTCAGCAACATTCGATTTACTTCCAATGTTGACAGTAAACACGTCTCGCGTTAAAGATTTCAGTCATATAATTTGGTGAATCGTTAAAATTACGGGATACTCGTTTTTAGAATAGATTCATTAAGACGGTAATGCGATGAGTAAATCTCGATGACATCACTGTATAAACTAAAAAAGAAAAAAGCAAGAAAATTTGTCATCACGTACCTACTATGCGTCGTACAATATTATACGTTAGATTATTTTTAATACACACTGCCAGTAGGTCATTCAGCAAATGCGTACCTATGAAGTATGAATCAGCTTTATACTATAGTCATACACACGTACAACACGTGTTTGTTATATAACGGATCTCTCACCGCTCGAAGCGATATTATCACATTTAAAATATAACATGAGCATTAACGTGTGTATATTTCCCATCACGGTTACGAAATTATCAGCTTATACACGTGCACACGTGCGAAAGTAGGGCCTGATTGGCTTTCAAGGATTGTTATGTACATCTTTACATTCTCCGCATACGTTTTCTTATTAATTGTCTTCCAGTTCTTTCCTTGGCTCGCAAAAATGAATATATAATTTCAACAATTAAGGAAATAATTTTCATCTCTATCCAATTGACCTATATATATTGACCTATATAATTTTTCAACCATTCAAAATCTTATCGTACGCTGTGCGTATCTCACGGTTCTGCATTCCTTAGCGACAATCAACGTCTGTCCCTGGATTGTACATATGATAATTCGTGCGACACACAACCATGATAATTTTTTATCGACGATTACATAAGTGCAAATTCTTTTCGACCCGACAAAAAAGCGCACGATTGTAATTGCAAACAACATCGCTCGCACGAGCAAGAAAATATTTTCTGTTCTTTAAGACCGATGGTCTTAATGATAACCGCCTGCGTATCGCCATGAGAGCGTCGTTATCGTTACGGAGCGATTGTGTGTATGTACACAATCGTTCCATAACAGCTTCAACGTCTTTTTGCATTCTTGTCTTTTACATATCGCCTTCTAAGATACGTGTTGCGTCGCAATTGTATAAGAAAGTTATTAGATAAAGGCATGCTTCTGTATATATTAAAATATCATGTCTTCTCTTTTTTTTAATCTCGACAAGAATTAAAGTTAAAATTAACATAATATAATTATGTACAAGGTAATGCAGATACATATTAGGCAGTACGACGGGTTGCATGGCAGACTTTGCAGGGGCAAGCGTGGCTCAGTATAAAATATTGAATATTTATATAATATTCTTAAAAAATAAATAGTAATAAATATTTATGAATATTTATCATAAGTATTGTGTGTTGTTTGGGAAGTTCTGACGGTATACGTATATGCCGTAACCTACTGACATGATCCGCACTTGCAAAGTCTACCGCGCAACCCGTCGTATTGCCTAATATGTATCTGCGTCACCCTGTATATGTGTAATAAAATTTTTCAGGACAGATAAAAATACTTTAAAATTATATTATGCATATATATATATATATATAAACGGCAGTTAAAGTATGATTAAATTAGGCGCGTATATATTTCTTCAATGTATTTATCTTTATTGATATATTTATTCAAAATGTAAATTTTCGTTGAAAAACGCGCAATAAATATCTGTAATCTTTGATTTGACAAGGATCGTAAACATGGCAATCGCGATTGTCGGTTGAAAAAAGTGTGTCAGTTTGCATATAACTCGCGACATATGCGATCTCGTGTACATGCTGCATGCAGCTGCATCTTGCGCGCACGTATCAATCTTTAAACAATCGTACGGTCGTCTATCGTAAGCTTTCGTGTTTTATCATGCAATAGTTGACACGTACGAACTGAGATTAAGCTCACCACTAAAAGTTTCTTCCAACTCACGCAAAAGTATCTATAGCTGTAGCGTTATCTCTCATGACCGTGTAATTCTCTCTCGTGGCCATTATGTACGCGCCAATAAATGTTTCGCGGACAGAGATTTGCAAATACACCGGTATGCATTAATAACATTCACGCGAATGTTAATTACGGGAATCCTATTAGATTATACATATATATGTCGAATTAATAAACAGACTACGGCGATGTACATCCATAATCAATAAGGAGATACTTTTGTCTAAATATCATTGAAACTTATATTCACGATTCGAATATATCGGCATTCTGTGTCACGAGCGTTTGAAATATTCGCGTCAATGTGCTCGCGTGCAATTTCGTTTTGCACAATACTTTTGTTGCTATTTGTCGACGCTAGGTATGCGATGTACATACGCGAGTCAGCTATGCGTATTAGGAATTTCAATGTTATGCTGCCGCAATTGTCTTTCGGATCAAACACCGTGAACAACGTGCAGCTATACATATATACATATTTTACCTGCACCGCCATAGTGTGACTCACTTAAGAATATATCAGTGTTGCTGATTGCGAAACGACTAAGAAGATCTAAATTTTAATAACAGATGCGCAGAAGAACAGGTTCGTCACAGAGAAAATATCCTCTATGTGTGCATCGAAGCATCGAGGAAAAGATTCGAGAAAAGAATCTTCTTTATCAAGGATTTCATTCGCCTATAATACTTACAATTATAAGGTATCCCATTGCAGATACGTGCGTATGTGTATCTGTATAGCAATTACGAGTAGTAATTCATCTCGATGTAATACGCGTACGGCCTACGGCGAGATATTAACACGCAAGTAAGTAATGCGCTTGAAATACATTAAATCGCGCTCATAACGGGATGATATCGTCTTCGGCTGTAAAAATATGAAGCGGTTAACTCGCGTTCATAAACGCAACCGTAGTCCATGTGTGCACATGAATATTATACCCGCCGTGATTTCCTATAATCGAAGTACGTGACTGCCGACGTAACTGGTCACTCGGAGCTATTACGTACGTATTCGCATACGATGCATAAATGCGACTTCTTTTCACATCTCCATCGTTGCCGGCGCAGAAAAGAACTCGGAAGGAACAAAGTTTTACCAAAAAATGCTTTGAAATTAAATCCAAGTTTCTAAAAATTCTCACTGTTGTTGTTTCATCGTTTATCGTACAAATAAAGCGAGTCTATCGACGTGAATCATCGTTAATAATCGTACGTGGGATCGCTTAACGACGGTATTCTTGCCTTTTTCACTAGTTGTTTCTTTTCTCCTCGTATTCGCCCAGACCGAACGAACGAGGGCAGATACTTAACGAGCTGCGCGAGAAACGCGTTTGCGCGCAATACCATCTTTGAAAGAGCTCGGAGGAGCCACGGTAAGACCGCTGCAGGCGAACCACAATTACACGTGCGTGCGCCGCGACCTCGCGTTGCACGAATTTTTGCGTCGCGCAAGAATCTCACGCGATACAATGCGATGGCTCCCTACATCAATATGACATTAGCATTCACGCCAAAATAATAATTTACCGGGTAAATTGCCGGTATACATATAAATGTCGATATAATGATGATGTATCCCCTGATATTGTCCCTACTGAACCGAATTCTGCTTGGGAGAATTCCGCCCGGCACAAAACGCAAAGGGTCAAAGGACTCTGGGACAAAGGATCGCAAAGTGGCGCAAGACGTGGAAAATCGCGCGTAATTCTTTCGTTCGTTCAAAGAGACAAACTCAATATACTTACAACATAGAAAACGCAAATCGAGTTATGTTAGCTGGGTGACCGGCTTATCGAGAGGAAAATATTGTAATCCTTTTCCCTGTATTCTCCTCTCGGCAGTCCGTTGCGGTTGCGCCGCGTGACTATGCGTACTGTCTAAGATTACTCACCGGATGCTACGTGCGCCGCTCGACACCGCCGATTGCACAATTGCATCGTTCAGCGCATACAACACATACGTTATACGTGCAGCGAAATGTACGCTCACTCGAATAGTCATCGTCGTCGTCGTCGTTGTCGTCGTTGTCGTCGTCGTCGCTGTATCTTCGTCGTCGTCTTCATCGTTGTCGTCGCCGTCGTCGTCGCCGTCGACACGATTCCTCACGAGTAATCGTGACTCAATCGCGAAGGCACGTACGGCTAATTGGTCGTTTGCATGAGAAAAAGAGGTTTCCGGTGGTGCCACACGGTCGTGCGAATCGAATCCAGTACTCGGTGAATGGGGACCGGCAAGGTCTCCCCCGAGCGTATTAATATGCAATCATTTGTCAGACATCTTGAAAAATTAAGAGAGATAACGCAGCGACATGGGTGCTGACCGCAAGAAGTACAACTCATAATTGCTGCACTTTTCATGCGTAATATATGAGCCCTTTGATAGTGTATTTTGCGAGTCGAAATGATACTACGTAGAGGTTCTTTATCGCAAACGCAACTTTGAAAAAGTCATTAACTTTCTGAGGTATCCATTACACTTTGATCGAGCAATATAATTAAATTAAATATAAATACAAATTTAATTATAATTTAATCATGAAACTGATATCAAACTAAATACTTCTGCAATTAAAAAGAAAAGAAGAAAATATTAAACATTTACTCTTCGACACACGAAACAGATATTGACTGTTCGTAGTTGTTATTTAAATGATGTTGATCGTTCCAAAGTATTAATTTGATTTGATTAAAATGAAAGCTACATCTTAAATATATAAGGTAATAAATGTAATTAAATGTACATAATAATTTATAGGATTATAAAATCTAATGTTTAAGTATAGTTACGCAGAAAATTAAAAAAAAACTATAAGACTCGCTTTTATATACTATGGTATTATAGTATATGTAGGTATATTATTTAAGAAGAAAGAAAATAGCAATACTTTAGCACAAATCGTAATCAATCATTTCTGTCGGCAATAATCCGCGTAATCTTCTGTGATATAATACTGATTATAATATTATAGAGAAAATTTAACCTAAGCTAAAATATAATGAAAGTAACACAACAACTTCAAATTAAAGCATCATATTTGTGAAAGTAAATTAGCTGAAAGTAACCTTGACCTTTTTAACAACATATCGGCTTTATGCGTGCAAGCTGAATATGCAACTTAGACGGTGTAAGGTAGCGTTGAAAATATTTTCATGAGCACTCATGCATAGATGACCTCGTATGAGATTCCGTGTTTCAAGATACATGGCATGAGATGAGTATTTCTTGTAACAGAGAGATGTACAGGAAGTGAATAAAAATGAATTCAAGTAAAAAAATTCCGACACATACAAAGCAGGCTTCGGTAAAGGTCACGGACGTGAATTTCCAAACACGCTAGTCAATCCTGCGATTATTCCGTTATGGCTGAAGCGTAGGCGAACGCTTGCGCACTCAAAGTATCGGAAATTACAACGAGAGCTGATTAACGTGCATGTCTTGCTTATTATCTTCGAATTTAGTTAATCAGAGACCATTATTCTTTATCGATATCCGGCTATTCGCATAAGCCTTGTAGGCAATAATGATACAATTTTATTGCATTTTTTAACTGTGCATATATGCATACGTGTATATTATCACTTTATCCCTTATACTATCACTAATGCACCTTAAAAAAGGATAATATGTATAAATGTAAATTTTTTAAAAAACTGAACTATATAAATATTATAAATTAATTAAATTTTACATTCACGTTATAATAGTTAAATACAAGAAGTATGTTAGCGATTTTAGCTTAGAGAAAACGACTTTTTCCGATATTGTATCATTTTGATATTATGTTACCTGACAAATATTAAATGAATATAAATAAATATGTCTATTTTTATTGTTTTAACAGTTGATTAGTTTGCTCATTAGTTTGAAGGAGATAATCATTTTGCTAAATGTAATTTTGAATGTTGTATGACAAATCTATTTGGCACGCCATATTTTTTCATTCTCGTGAATAAACATAAGACGCATCTGTGTGCGTGTATGTCTCTGCATGTCTCTGGAACATGAGTTCATCAAAATTATACCGGTTGCGACACCTGGTCTAAGAAGATTGCTTGTTTCAAGGTCTTCAACTGACTAACTGTACGCATGTTTTATCTCATCACTCAGTGGAAGTTGCTTGCGTGAATCACTATACGCTTACAATATAAAAAAAAAAGGACTCTTCGTCACCGGCGGGCTTATTGTCCCCGTTTCATATTCAACGTTATTATGTGACTAACATGCGCCACCGCGACTTTCACGCATGAAATAGTCACGGAGTCAAGCGACATGACGCGCTGGTTGCGCAAGCAGATACAATCTGGCACGTGACGTTCCGAATTCGCCGGGACCATCAAAGCACATGGGGGGGGGGGGGGAGCGAACGAGGTCGAATGACCCGTGCGCGCAAGAAGAACGATGCATTCGGTCGAATGCAGCCGAAATCACGGAGCGGCGGAGAAGCCGTGGGGATGTAAGTACGAGTTGGTATATTTGTTGCAAAGCGTCGTGTAGCGTCGGCTGTTGCAAAACAGGAAAACACGTTACGCGTCTGACGCTAATGTGATTTGCGGAACGCGGTAAATACGTAGAGAAGTGAAAGGGGGCCAGAGAGACCGAGGGAATCAGGTGGCAGGACGGTGAAACAAGACAGCGAATCCGCGCCATTGTATCCCATTTAAAGTCGAGAAGAAACGTCGCGGTGGAAAAAGGAGTCCCGCGCGTAGGTGGCCTCTTAACGCAACGTCCGAATTTTCCACACGACTACTCCGACAGAGACGCCGCATTGTTTCCAAAGGAGATGTATAAGGGACATGAGAGAACGGCGAAGAAAAGATGAAAGACCGGGACGTGCGCATTCATCGAGATATTATTAAGGATCGGCAGTTTTGCACTCGATTGCTGCCAATTCATATTATAGAAAACTGTAATAAAAATTAAAATATGCTCAATAATATTGTTGGATATTTGGTGTGTATCAAGAAATCATTTGTAGTATAAGGAAGATACGTAATATGAAAAGTACAAGCGATATAATAATAAAAATAATAGCATAAATAATTTAAATGCCAAAAAAAGTGAAAGATTCTTAAAAATCATGAAAAGTTTATATTTTTTTATATTCTTTATTTAGTATTTCAAGCGTGTTGATTATTTTCTATTCATTGTCTTTCTATGTTGAAAATAGATAATCGTATCGACATAATTTATTGATATTCCAATTTCAGTATCAATAATTTCGAAGTAGGTATCTCCAGTGTAAGGGCCTCTTTACGTTGATGCGGTCCGCGAGTGCAGTACAAAATCGTGCGCACACGTGCGAGCGCTATGTCTTCTTCGTGTGTGTTAATATATA
>JAJVSH010000062.1:840285-866676 GCA_021460005.1 Tetramorium alpestre | reverse complement strand
ATATATATATATATATATATATACGCGTATGTGTTTCAGTTCGCGTATGCACAAGAGTCGACGTTAACCGAGGACCGTTTCGATATACACGGCACGTAGCGGCGATGTATCGCCTGATCGTGTTCCCAGCGCGACGAGGAAACTTTTCACAGCCTCGAAGCACGGTGTGCGGCCGTCCTCCGCCGAAAACGCTCGACGAGACGTTGGCGTGTAAGTACGTAACGGAATCTCGTGTTTTTCATCGGGATGTGAAAACGCTCCGAGATTCCCCGGGTCTCTTCTCCTCCGCCACTATCCCGAGGGCCGCGGATTAGGAAAGTTTCACCCGGTGAGACGGCTAAAGGGCTCGAGAAGAAATACGAGAAAACGTAAATAAAAAGATACGCGGAAAACAATACTTTTCTGTTCTCGTTAAAATACTGTGTATTTTGACGTTTGCATTTCTTGCCTCGAATTATTTCTTGCGCTTACAGTGCCTAAACATTATGATAATTAATTTCTCATAAATTGTCTTTTTTCTCTCAATCTTAATTTAATTTCATATTTTTATAATTGGAAATAAATTTTCAAATAAAAAATGTAAATGTTATTTATATTTTAGAATGATGAGAAGATAATATATGTGTATTATCTATTATTTATTGTAAGAATTTTCTATTCTTTTTATAAGTAATTAACACAGTCTTCATTAAATTCTCTTAAATTGTGAATAAACTTCTTATATTTTATTCTAAAGAAGTTTGAAATGTTTTATAACAATACGCGCGCAAAAGATTTTAAGTTATTCATTATTAAATACGCGATTAAATCTTAATTTTCAAAAATCCATTCTCCTAATTTTTATTAAATTTGAAAGATCTACTTTTCTCTCTCTCTCTCTCTCTCTATTCTTCTCATGTCCTCTTATGAATTAAAACCAGCTCTCGTGGAATTGACTTTATGAAAAATCGCAAGAGCCCGACAATTCAGAGTGCACTCAATGTACCGTGCATGAAGCACCTATCCGCACCAATGCTTAATTAACGCCGTTAACATGGACATCGCATACACTCGAGGTGATTTTTAAATCTATATTGCTGTCGTAGCCAGCCAGCAACGATTTTCATGCAAAATTTAAACGGTTTATACAGATGTAAACAGTTATGATTGGATTTGACTCGCGAATGCGCTGCGCCTCGCTCTTCGTTGATTCGCATAGCTGTAATTATCCCTGTATTTTCGAATACGCCGTCAAAAATATCATCAATAAGATTCGGTGTGCACAATATTTTTCGGGGGGAGGGGAGGGTCAGTTGTGGCAGCGAGAGGGCCGAAACGTATCCATTAATAAAACCGTTGGAAGTACTCTTCTCTCCTCCTTACGGAGGCGATAACGATCGCTCGTATATATTCCAGCCGCGATGAAAAATGGACGAGAGTGCAGGCTGGTGCGTCTCGAAGCGGTCCCTGGAGGATTTGCGAGGGTGGGATCCAGCCGCTCTTCGCGCGGCGATATACGAGACGGGAGTGCGGAATCTGCCGGAACCGGAAAGCGTGTCATCGTCTGCATATCAACGAACGGCGCAACGCGGGGCGGAAAACGCGCGAGGGATGCGCTTTAATAGTGGCGCATTTCCAAGCAGCCGTGTCGGGTTCTCGCGTTTGTGTACGTATGCGCACACAGCCACCTAGATCCGAGACTGCGTTCTGCGAGCGAGAGAGAGAAGAGAGAGAGAGAGAGAGAGAGAGAGAGAGAGAGAGAGAGAGAGAGAGAGAGAGAGAGAGAGAGAGAGAGAGACGGAGAGGGAGAGAAAAGACGGCCAACAATCGCTTCGCTTCACGCTCGACTGGAGAGCGTCTTTTTTCATTTAACATGCAAGGTATTCTTTGACGCGCGAAAGCTGTCGATTCCTTCCGCTGTTCCCGTTGCGACGTGGCGACTTAGCAATTTGAGCGTCTACTCGAGAGAGCGCTGTCGAGCCTTTATCGTCGATCGCACTCTGATATTACTGATGCTCAGCGACGACGTCAATCGAACTTGTTCACACCGCGACAGATTCCCGTTTCTATTACTCCGAGCGAGCTTTCGTGATCGTGTGACACAAAGACATTCAGCGCGCATGAACCCGACGCACCGATATCATATAGTCCAAAGTAGCATCTTACGTATCGATGGCCCAACGATCATTAATATCGCGGCGTATATGCAGTGACAGGCAGCAATCCTCTAGCAGGTGGCAGAAGAACGGAGACCCGTTGTACCACAGTCTCGACGTCGGTGTCGGCACCGCTGCGCCGCGTCGTGTCTTTACGGGCCACTTCAAAGTGATTGAACCACCACGAAGAGACTGCGTCACGATCTATTCTGTCGCGTCTGAGCACCGAGTATATCTATGTATGTGTATAGCGTATATCCACCGTATACCTGGGCAAAGTGTGGCGAATGGGTCTCCTCGGAGCATGAACGGCGGCATGTTGATTTTTATTGGCGCTCTCTCGCTCGCGCATTTGCTCCGTGGCCCCGTTCGCGCAGAGTGCACTCTGTCCATTGTTAAGTAGATTTATACGATGTACCGATGACTATCGGAAACCGCATCTGCGGAGTCCTACACTTATTGCCTCTCCATCTTCCTCTTCGCTCTCCGTCTCTTCATCCTCTCGCGTCTCGTTCCCGTTCTTACGATTTGCGTTACGCTCTTGCATAAGCTTTTCTCGACGGCATTGGAGTAGTTCCTCTCCCTTTGCTATTCTATAGCTCACGTTGAACGTGAACACTTTTAGCAAATCGTTCGATTCGATTCGACACTTTTGTCCTGAGTTATTCCATTTCGTTCGAGAATTTCACGTGATCGAATAGAAGAACTCATGTGTAAGATAAAGAAACGCGTATTTTGAGCGTCATAGTTATGCTAAATGTGTAACACGTGCATTTTCAAAAGAATTGCTTTGAAAAATTATTTGTTTCTTTTTATATTTTACAATACAATTTGAATTATTGGATTTAGATAACTTTTTTTACGATAAATAATTTCCCTTTTTTGAATATTGTATGAAGTATGTATCCAATAGAAAATAAGAAATAATTAAAGAATTGTCTTTTTTCTAACTTTTAAAACTTTCATAAATATTTCCAACACACAATATTTTTAAATTGCAAAAATTAGTTAATTTAATCATCAAATGAATAAATGTTAATATTTTTATAATATATATATTTATAATATATAAGGTGCATTATATTTAAAATCAATACTTTCCATGTACCTACTATTTTAGAAAAACTAGAAATAATTTTTTATTGAAATGTTTTTACAGAAAAATGCAATAGATACTTTACTTAAGAAGACATGTCAAAAATTAAATCGTCAACGTTGTGGTAATTTTCCAAATTATGATTAGTGCTGGTTAGGTGGAAGATTTATAGCTGCGGAGAGCAAAGAGCCGCGACTGCATTATGACGCAGTAATTTCGACTACTCACGATTTCTCCTGCGTACGTTCGATTGCAACAAGAACTTCTCGCAACTCTCTCCCTTGCCTTTGTCTCTGTCTCTTTCTATCACTTCTACACGTCATGATGCTGCGTTCATCGTTTGCCGATATTTCGAAAGTAAACTTCTACGAAACTTCAGCAGTAGAATCTAATGAGACTTCTCGCGCTGGCGTGAGAACTTTCCTCCTCCTTTTGTCGTAATGAAGACTGATCAACAGTGAATCTTATTTTTAGTCCACTTTTAGTTCTTCTAAACTTAGTTTGATGTATTCGGACGAAACCACGAAGCTATATGACGCATTATGAATCAATATATTATTTACAAAGTTTTAGCACACGCGCGCGATCCTTGGAAAACCGTTAATCTCATTTGTCAATATCTCTTATTGCGAGAAGATGCGACATACCTAAACGTAAAATGTTATTTGCTGTCATCGTTAATGCATCCGAGAATTACCGGACGAGAAATATAACTCTCACTAATTCCGTCGTCGCTTATAACGATGTGAGAAAACACAAAAACATGGGCGCCGGGCGCCGTCAAGAAATGAGGCGTTTAATTCCTTCATTCTCGCGCTGTGCACGTGCCGTGTACGAGCCATTAGCTTCAATCGCGTGGAGCTTACAGTTTCCTGAAGGATCTCGTCTTCCCTCGGAGAAGACCATTTTTTAATCCAAATTAATGCTTTCAGCGAAATTACATGAAAACTCATAACTTGCCTGCCCTATCTGTATGTCTCTGCAGAGACTTTTTCGTTATCACTCTCGGCTTATCTACTAATCAATAATTCTGTCGTGTTTTACTTTTCACTACGAAAATTAAAGTTCAATTTCGTTTGCCTTCATATTTTTTTCTCTTAGATGTATTGTTTAAAGTTTTTTTTTTTCCTTGTCAGTTCCGAGAAATTTAATATCTATTTGAAACTCGACACTATTTTATGTCAAAAAGTTATTATCGTTTGCGAAAATATTTAACGCGTATGTGTTACACATATTTAACAGAATTCATTAAAACTTGAATGCATATTGTATTATAGACGCGACTGGAATATCATATACATAGAATAATGCGTATGCGGACATAAATTCTAAATTCTGAACAAACCACAAAATCGATTTCAATAAAATTTAAACAACATGTCACGTAACTGACATAATGATATCGTACGCAAGTTTGCAATTCACAAATAACATATTGTAACAGTAATAGCTAAACATAAATACAATTTCGCGAATGTATAGAACACGAAAAGAATTTATTTTTTTCCAATCCGATACCACGTTATTGTAACTACTAACTGTAACGTAAAATTTTTTAAAGTGTATAGAAACATTTGGTAAATACATTTGTAATATATGGGTTACACGTTAAAATAACGAACCTTATTAATTTCAGCATGATAGCTCTCTATTTTAAACTAAAAGTTCTGCAAACTTATAAGTTCGTTTGTATTACGTTGAAAGTACCTACATAATTATTTTGCTAGAAACTAAAACACTTAGATAAAATATATTTTACTATGAAAATCAACTACTAGGAAATTTTATGAGCTATAAATAACGAGAACGAGTACGATACTGGTTCGACAAAGCGCAAAATATGAATAGCACATATCTTTTAATCACACGCTACGTTTTATTATATCATTTTCAATTTTCGCACGTGCGCCGCTAACAGCTGTTTGCTTCGTGCACAGTTCGATTTCGCGTATTGACAATCGCATGATGACAATAGGGAATGAGCTTCATTGAACGCTGGCGAATGACAAGGTTTATCGCTCCCCGGGACGGCGCGGCGCGGCGCGTGCAATCGCGTTAGGAATGCGAGTACGCACGATGTCATTTCCTTCGATCAAGGGACCGTGCTTTCATCCAGCTCGTTCCGGAGATCGTTCGTTTGGTCTCGTCTCTAATGCCAGAGCAATGACCTTGCCGCATTTCGCCGTACAAACTGCAATTCATTCGGCTCTCCCGCCCGATACGCCGTGTGTATCGCCGGAGAGATGCACCACGGAGGTCTCTTGTGCAATCTGCAGCCGTTGCAACGACCGCTCAAGAGTGAGCTCGGCGCGGATCGGACTTAATCGCTTTAAAGATCGAGACCGTGCTTAAAGAGGATATGTCAGATTTGCCACGGTTATCCGTGAGCATGGCTGATTCGATTTTTTGATATGCCGTGCAGATTTATGCATTAACATTATGAGTAATGCAGAAATATGATAAAGGAGGTAGGATAAGACTTGAGAATTTATACGTTTGCAAGTTAGTTCATTATGTGAAATATAACTAATGTTATATGTTAATTATTTTGACACGTGCAATGAAAAACAATTTGTGTAAACGTTATCGTGCAATTAAAGTTTAAATAAGTTAGATAACGTTTACAACTGATTGTCTTACAAAAAATGCGATTAAAAGATATGCGCTATTCACTTGTTTTTTTTCCACGCAACTGTGCATTTTCATTATTTATTAGCTTATAATATTTTTAGGTGTTTTTCATAATAAAATATTTTACAAGTATCTTAGAAATATTTTCTGCAATTAGTTGTAAATATAATATAAATATACTACAAATGTTTAATAAAAATCTTTCCTTCGTCAAGTAGACTACATAGGTAACATTTGATAAAATTTTAAATTAAAAACTATAATAATTGTTAATGTTATTATTATAAGCAGTAAAAGCACAAGCTTCATTTAACGAAAACAAAATTAAATTACATTTTTTTCAAACATTTATAAAGTTTTATAGATTAATCGGCAATGCTCCTGCAAAGAAATAGCCAATACGCGATAAATTCGCTCCACAGGGTGCAAATCTAATTACTTTCGAAGCATTCGATTCGTCGAAGCTAAAGAACGCAGCCAATCTATTTCTGGTAATTCTAGCTATATACATACGTACGCGCGCTATCGTTGCTTTTAGAAATCGCAGTTTGATGAATGCGAATTCCACGCGATCGCGAGCAATTTCCGCGTCGCAGCAAAACAGAGATTGTGATTCTGGCATGAGTCATCTCGAGCATGCTACAATATCGTAACTGCGACCGTAGCTCATTGAGCACGTTACTGCGGTGCTCGATGATTACATTCCAACGACTTAGGAAGTTTTTGTTATTGCGAATCTGACGAAGTGTTGTAGTGTGCACGTACACACGTAGCGTGCTTGCAGCACGAATTGGCGATGCTATATTCGGAGAGCTGCACTATATTCGAGAGAATACTAAAGCTGAATTAATAGACAAGGGGAAGGAAAATAATATCCAGTGTTTATTTTCTTTCTCATACGGAGACTGCGGACTTACATACTGGACCAGACAGAAAGATTTCCATTTAGAAATATCATTTCCGTTTTGCGTATCAATCGTGAATTGAAATGGATAACTTTCAAGCTTTTCATAGTAACTTTTCTGCTGAAGAAATGTAAATCGTAATACTTTCTTTTGAAAATTATTCAAAAAGGAGACTAATAATTTTCAAAGCGAGTCATAACAATAGCCAGTACTATAGTTCATCATAAAGAAATAATAGGTAGGCAGAATTACATAAACGTAAACCTGAATTGGAGTTGCAAAGCACGGAATAAAAGTCACTCTGAACAGGTTGAGATAAGTTGACTGTGTGTCCAATAGGACAAGAATAGAACGCGAAGAGAATGAAGAGAATTGTCGAGAATCAGTCTCTCATAGGGGTCTGCGGGCGCGATTGCGAGACGGTCCTCTTACTCTGCCCTTAACGAACCTTTAATGCTTGCCGTAGCACGATGACGAAGGGTCCCACAATTTCGTGGCGCGCGGCGGTCGAAAGTGACACCGAATTCCCCGGCATTTAACCCGGTGCGTTAACCTTTCTGAAACCGAAGCAATTGCACTCATTGTCGGGAACGGGTGGCTAAAGAGAGCGGTGCGCAATGGTTGAGTGGCGGAGGGAGAGGAGGATGGAAGAATGGGAGAGGGATGGGTGATTCAGCGTTTAATTGGACATGTGCTTTTTTACCACATCTTCCACTCTCTGGCCGCTCTCCGAGTGTGGGTGCATCTGATCTGGGCGCTGCTGCCAAGAGACAAGAAAATGAGACGAAGAAAGAGATATTGAGGCCTTGGGCGAAAGAAGGGCTGAGGAAAGGGACAGGCTCATCACGTGCGACATTTGCCCTGCCGTTGCCTCGCTCCGTGTTTCGTTCCCCTCCTTCCTTCGCTCTCGTAAAACGTGCACACGCTGTCGGTATGCGTGTCACGCGGTACCCGCGGAAGGTTAACAAATACGGTCAACGCTAATTGACTTTTTAACCGCTAATTAAGCCCTGCGGCATGCCCTGCTGTGATAATGTTATGCCTGCCACGACCGAAAAGGAACAGCGAATACTGAAGCAGAGCTTCGATGGATGTATTTTTAAGGGACGAAAGTGTCTTCGCTCAAAGCTGACTTCCTAATCCTCGGACACTTGTTGTCCGAGGTGATTCAAGACAAACAGATTGAACGGCGGCATTGTCTATAGAGTTTAACGGTTGGCCGCGATAAGTTTGATCGCCAATGAAACTTTGATGTTTACTGCGACTATTATTTTAGAGTTCAATGACCTTGCAGCTTTCGGCTTAATCGCATTAACTCTTGGCAACACGATTACTTTGCATAATACATATAGATTTCGCACTATGATTACGTTATTAATTATATCATTAAAAACTCATAATCACTATAGAAAATTGAGGTAAGAATGTGAAACAAAATAAATATTTGAGAGATCAAGATCTCTAATTTTAAATATTTTGTGGAACAATTTAAGCGGGATGATTATATATATTAACAGAATAAAATTATGTATCTACTTAGTATTTAATTTTACAGACTATTTATTTCAAATCTTTTACTAAGTCAAGAAGAAAAACACGTTGATTTCGAATCGCCCAATATTGAAAATGCACGTTACAAAAATTGCATCAGACAAATCTTGTTATCTATATTATCGACATGTCATTTTGGTTGATTTTTTATTTATATAAAAACTAACAATAAATCGATAGTTTGACGTAACGATACTTAAAAATGTGGGTTAACAGCTATGTCGATTTTACTTAGGACGCACAATCCATGAGATGCGTTGTTTTTCGGACATGAAAGATGTATATTCATTCTCACTTGTCCTCAAGGTCTCGCATACATCGCGCATATAACACAAGCGCACAGGTATGTTGCAATAACAATGCACGAGTCATAGAACTGACCTCGTTAACAAGTATCCAAACCTCTACGTATACACAGTGTCGCTTGTGTATGGATATAGCAAAGGAATTAGCACGACAAAGCGGAATCGAGCGGAATGACCCTATTCTCGCATTCGCCATCCGAGGTATTTCCAAAAAGACAATGACGCGCATACCTGTCGCGCGATCGTATGTGATGCTGGAGTTTGAATGCCACGAAAGAATTATTCATAATTCACGATCGACCTCTTTAGAACCCTTTAGCCCTCTCGCCAGTACCGTTGTGTGTTTTCTCGGACAATCTGTGCAATGTTATATAGATGTCATTTATATGGATGAATAAACTACTTTTAGCATAGTGATGGTTATTCATTAAAGTTGTTTTATAAATAGGAAGAATTAAAAAATTTTCTTAAACTCAATATCAATAATTAAAATCACGATATAGTAAACACTTATAAAAGTGTTTATAAAATTTTAATTAAATTAGTTTATAAAATTTTAATTTTATGATATATCAAAAACTGTAGTTAGATATTCAATTTTTTGCTCACACGCATTTTACTAAAACTTATTTATTTTATATATTTTGCCAGAAATTTAAATTAATTAAAAATATAATATTACCCATATAAATTTTTTAAAAATAATAGAATGGCTAATGCTTATTTTTAAATAGAATATAGTTTATTATGACATTATAAAATAATTTGTTATTATAAAATAATTTGTCATTAAAGATAATAGTTTATAAACGGTATAATCATAAATGATTTAATAAATGATTTTATCATATATCTAATGATTTCCCAAAGAGGAACGAATACGTCAAATTTTCTCTCACGAGGGTAATTTTACTTTGCACGAATATGTTACGAATTTGAAAATGTTACACAATGCGTATATTTTTAAACTCAAGCCATAATTCGCTTTTAATTGCTTTAATTCAGGTCATTGCATCCTACACACGGTCTGAGTTCACTTAGCTCCACTATTGCGCTCGATATGCAACGGTGTTTGTATTTCGTGTTTATGCATCTAATTTCACAACTGGTGCACGTTTATCGCTATAATTTCTCATTATATAGAACATAGAGACTTTAGAACATAGATATTAAATATAATTACGTGCACAATTACATATATATTCATTTTTTTGACGATTCGAAATATTATAGCGCAATGCCAGATACTTATAAATCTGCAACCTTCAAGTAATAAATTTCAATTCGGGCACAATAAAAATGCGTATACTAATTTATCACAATCGCGTGTCTCTGTCCCGGTAGTCTATCACTGTTATCTCATCCGTGAAGAGAAAGTGTAAAAGAAGATTTTGAAGAAACTCTTCTCAAGGAAAGGTAGCACACAACAAACACATATACGCAACACACACACACACGGCATGATATCAGTCAAATAAAATAACTACAACTCGAGAAAGCGGTAGATGTAGAAATTCGTTACTCTCTTTTCGCACGCATCTTGCTTACCGGAATAACGGAATAGCTACTCTTAGAAATCTAGAAATGTCTAATCGCACTAAAGCAAGAAGAAATTTGTCATTGATGTAGTTCTGCGAAAGTGCTTTACATACGCTTTCAGATGTCTCTCTATGGATTTATAAGCAACTCGATAAATTTTCCAACAAATCTTCTTTGAAAAAATATTAGATTGTATCAATCGCAATCTTCACCTCTATTCCAATTCCGTTCGGTGAAATCAACGAATTATCTGAACAGTCACACGATATGGAGATGATTTCACGGGGGCAAAATGTAACGAAGGATAAAAACGAGAATAAATATTAAATGATTTTCGGGTATACATTTTTTGTTATCTGTTTTTTACGAAAGATACGCATGGGGAAAAAACTCGTAGAAGCGAGGGGGAGACCCTTAAATGCCAGAGCATGAAACCGTAAAATACATCAAACAGCCACGTGACATTTTGCCTCCGCGTCCCTTCTTCCTTCCGGCTCGCGAAGAAAGGAAAAGTAAGCGGCTTGACCGGAGCGCGGCGTGAGGAAGAACAAGGTGACGGTCGCGAATAGGAAAGAATAAAAGAAAGAGAGAATATCGTCGAGAGAATACAAAATTGATCATAACATAAAGAAGCGGGAGATATCACGATAGCAACCTTCAAGAAGGGGGAGCACGCGATAACGTGCTTTGGATACAAGTATCATACGCCTAACTCACGCTCATCTTATAGATGCAGGTGCATACGTATGTAAACGGAAATCAAGGCGACAGGGATTGCAAACTGAGGATATACCAAAAATTAAAAGTTAAACTTAAAAGGATGTATAATCGCAATTGTATGACCTCTCAATCGGAGTTCACAAGTCTCTTAACTTCCATTTTTTATTTATTTGAAAAAAATTGATCCGAAAATAAAAAAAGTTTTCAAGAGAATATCAAAATGTTATGAAAATGTCACACATAATGTTACGTCATTTAATTATTATTATTACATTATTAATGTGCGGTTAACTTTTCCGTTCTTAAGTTGTATAGGTATTCCTACGTGAGAGGAAATTTGGAGTTTTCATCGGGATGGCTCATCATGCACACCATAATTACGTCCGCAATCAACTTGACAATGGTTTGCTTTCCTCTTTCCAAATTTAACGACACAGCTTAACAACTTAACGACGTTCCAAATAACAATACACCTGAGAAAAAACTGTTTCACCACACCAGAATCGTGTCACGCGAGGGATACCGGTAATCTCGACAAAGCGTAACCTCTGTTTTATAAAATTAGAATCTCGAGTCTCGCGGGTATTACTCCCGGTCCCCATAATCATCATTGTGTAGCGAAGATAGAATCTTTTGTTAGAATTAGTGCGGCGTAATCGTAGCCGAGATGCGATGCGCAGTCCCACGAGACCGATCAGGTAAAAAAGGGACGTAATCTTGATCGCTTAGAACGACAGTGCTCAGAATCACTGTCGTGTTGCATGGCACTGTTGTCACTCGGCTGGCATTCGATCTAACAGAATCTCACTCCGATATACATATGTATATGAAAAAAGAGGCATGTATTCAGTCCAAATTTACGTTCACAGAAGCAAAATGGGATCAAGTTGCCACTCTGCGCCTTAATGGTGATCCGAGAAATAGTAGGCGTGCCTTATCGTTTTCCTAGATAATACAGATACTATTGTTCCGATAACGATACTCGAGAGCTGTATCTCACAATCTGGCCTCGAAAAAGAAAAACAACGGAAGAAAGAGTTAGATAATCGCCTAAGAATTATCCTAAGATTTAGTGATGGCATTTACGCGATTCGCATCTAATTTGCGAGCATTCGACGCGTGAGATCTGCAATGCCTTGAGATTTCGCAATTATAACATAGAAATTTCAGGATATCTCTTTAATATCACTCATTTACAGATATTTTTATAAATAACAAAAACTTGTTATAGAATGAATTTAATGCAGAAAAAAACACAGGAAAGAATTGCAAATATATTATATTTTTGATTATCAATATAAAGAAGTCGTCTCTAAATACAAATTTCAGGAAAAAAACAATTGAACAGGCTTTTCTAAACTAATTGTAAGAAACAGTCGTTTGTATACATGCTGCAATTAATTAACGCAGCAAGCAACTCTAGTATAAGATAATTTAGGATTTGCCATTAAAACGGTTTCAGGGTGTAATAGCGCATCTAGGTATATGTATACAAGCACGAACATATCTGCACTGTTGTACGCAGCAACGACTAACGCTTAATTTTACATGCATACCAGTTCGATACGCTCTACGACCAATAAGTAAGTCGGTACCAGTCACACGTCACCATACATCCTCTACTCACCATAATCTGTCGACCGACTGCATAATTCATTCCGTCATTGGCAGGCCTCAGAGTCCGATGATTCGTTATACCGTGGCACACGAACTACGACGGCCGAATGGTAATGGCTGCTTGGAGGCACGCTCGTATGATTTGGCACATAATTTGCGTCATAGTCATCCTCGCGCTTAAACATCTATAAATAAAATCGACGAAATTAATGAAATGTGAGCTCTTTTATCACGGAGGAAACAAATTCATCATCGTGTACAATTAGTTAAAATCTGACTTTCATGAGATCTAAAAATTCCGACTTGTATTATACAGCAGCATCATTTTTCATTTTTACTATTTGGATAAAAAATATATACGGTGGATTAATTACATAAAAGTTATTACATAGAAATGTATAACACATGTACGTAAATTTCATAAGATTAGAGATCTATGCTAGAGAATATTATGTAAGAATTTTCTTTCTTTTACCATTGTAAATTTTTTTCGTTATTATCGGGGTGTTTTAATATTAATATTTCACTTTTCCACGGCTAGTCCGTAAAATTACACGATCAAAGTGTCAGCTGTGCCAGCACCGAAAGCTGCAATGTAAAAGATAACGGGCTTCGCGTGAATCAAAATTACGAGAGCATATTCGTCCTTTGACTGACGTTAATTCTATTTCCCGGGAAAATTGAAGCGGAGCGATAAAATCGCTCGCTCGGATACATTGTAGACCTTTCTTTCGTTGGAGATCTCCGTCGATTGAAAACACGAACATAGATTTTCACCTTCAAACTAAATTCAGCAAATGCCTGTTTACTATAGCTAAAATTTTAATAATTTTTAATAATTAATGTTTTAATTTAGCAGATATAATACTTTCTCTTGATATAACTTTACAAAATTTTTTCAATATCGCTATGTCCAATAACATCCAATTTTTTACTTTTTACGGTATGAAATAACTACCACATACCGTACCATTATTCATAAAAGTATTTTTGCAATGCAAATTTTATAAATATATTATTACCCAGCTACGGTTCTTCTTTGCTACGGTTCAGACTTTTAGTATTACGATTGTATGCGTGAATATTTATAACAGTATAAATTAATAAAATCATGTTAAATGCTAAAACAATAATTAAACAGAAAATTTTATCTCAAATATTAAAATTTTTTTAACGGCAAGATGCACAATAATATAATAAATTATCAAATAATAAAAAAAAAACCTGGAAAGGGGAATTATTCTCCCTACAAGGCTAGATCTTTCATAAGAGACTCGTTCGTCTCGGAGTTTCTTTTTGAATCGCGATTATGCTATCCAGCTCTTTGCGAGTCCTGCGAATTCTCATGAGTTACTCCTCGAATCATTCTTAGTAGGCACTTTGGGGCCTCCCGAAAGAAGCGGTACTAACGCCGAGCGCCATTAGCCGCCTTCTAGGGCCGGGTTGCGCAACCGCGGTCCTCCTTACCTAATGGTCGCTAATATATCATACTTTTTTCAGCTGTCACCTGTACGACATCCATTTTGCTGCAGCGTGGTTCGCGTCACTACCGCACGGCGGACTGGCATTTCATCTATCCACCGTCACTTTGCCGCCACGCAGTTACAGCTTCTTACAAGCGCTATCGTACCTGTCCTCCTTCGTCCCTCCGTCCTTCCAATTCCCATTTCGCTCGTTTTTGTCGAGTGCGGGGATTCTCAACTTTGCGAACGACGCAATTATATCGTCAGAAGATCTCTTTTTGCGTCAAGTTTATTATCAGCAGATTAATCTCGCAAGAGCACCGACATAATTTTCTACACTTTTGTATGACAAGTCAGAACCACAACGATTTACTGCGATTAAAATAATCGATTGAGTTTAAAAGAATAATTTCAGTTTAAATATTCCATCTTGAAAAATTACTTATAATATATCGTATAATACATTTTTAATATTAGACACATTTTCTTCTTTCTCTAACAAATGATATAATTTGATGTAACGTCGTAAGAAAAACGCTTGTAGATAGATACACAATTGTATTGTTAAATAAATATCTGAATGTACCTTTTAATTGCTTCGAGCAACGTTTTGAGATAGGAGGTAAGAGTAGTTTCAAGCCACTCGTGCGCATATATCTGATATACGTGGCGAGTAAACGTGCATTTGCGCACTCGCGCGTCTACGAGGAAGAATTTGTGAGGTCGTGTGTGTATATTCGTATATATGTACATTATGGGATCCAGCAACCACATACAAGTGCGGAGCGGCATCCTCGAGGGAGGCGCACTCAAGGATCGGAATGCTTTGCCGCTTCTCCCTCCCCCTCCCCGTGACCTCCCTCCACTATCTCTGCTCCTGTAACAGCGTCTACCCAGAAAATTCAAACATTCTTTCGGGTTTATCAACTTTGTATTTAATTCACGAGATTCCGCAGCGGAGACGCAAATCTAAGAGCTTCCGAAAGCGCAAAATTAGAAGTCGCATAAATACCATTTATAAAGAAAGAAATATCACCAAAGGAATGCTTATGTGAAGAAATGTATAATCTCAAAAATTAAGTACATAAATTTGTTATTTATTTATGTAATTTATATTAACGCTATTATTAGATATAAAAAAATTATATTTCTTTGTTCCACGCTATTTATTTCGATAAACACATTGTCGTACAAAATTCTGATATAATTGTGAATTCATCACATATAATATGAATAAACTCATTCATGATATTAATAAGCCTTTAAAATGAGTTTGTAGAAAACAAATTTCATGGTCTTCCGTGCTGGGCCAAATAGAAAGCGTCAATTTGATTCCACAACGACACTCGACGACCGGCAATCCGGCCAGCAATGCCCGAGAGTATGGCCGGCCGTTGCGCTATTATCGGTTTAAAGTCAAACGAATTTCGCGAACTTGGCAATCCAAGCTCTCTCGCCTCGGTCGACTCGGCGCGCGCGCCTTTGTGCGGCCGCGTTCCGCTTTATCTGCGCCAACCAAACGGCCGTCTAGCCCAACTTACCGATTCCGACATTCTAATCTCACCAGGATACCAGCGGCTAACGTACTTTCCCAACCCGATAAAGACCGCATCCTCCGCTGAGATAAAGAGCCTCCGCCATCCGTCAGTTCACGTTTCCCCGATGTTCCGGTTGACGTTCGAGGTTGAAAAACGCTTCATGCCTCGGATGTAAATCCCCGAGCAGATTTCAACGCGAGTTAGATTCCCGCTCGCGGCAGACTTCACTCATGTCGAGGCCCTTCGGACGTGGGATTCGCCCTTCATCGATCTTCGGCGGGCTTTATGAGCTTACACAGAGCAGCGGAAGCCCTCTGTGTGGGCTCCAAGTGCGGCGGAGTACACTTTTAAAAGCTCGCGGGGATACGCGGTCGGATGATTCGCTTACAGCACTTGGCACACTTTCAACATTGTCTCGACAAACTTCGCCGGAGTTACGGGCGTTCTCTTTCCGCGGGCGAAATGTGCTTGATTATCGGTGCATACCGCACACCGAAAGTAAGAAGGGTACCGGAAGAGTGGCGGATTTTACGGAGGCTGATATGAATAGAGATCGAGCGTAATTTTCTTAGTAGACGCTTCGTGTACGCGCAATTACTTGAATTTTATGCTCCATTCTGCGCGCAAGTAGGACGACTTATATTCCTACTTTGCTTACAATCGAATAATATATTGTAAAAGCCACGGATTAAGAGGGAGATGAATTTTTATGTTAAACGAAAAGTTTTACGTATTGGCATAAAGCTGATGGAAAAATTCATAATAGTAATGTAATAGTAATATAATAATTTTCAATTATTAATCGTCTGCCAACGTCATTTTCGTAACATGCGATCATGAAAATTCATAAAGGATATCTTTCCATTATCCGCGCTTTTCTTTAGCCGTACCCTTATCCATGCTGAAACTGCGAGAGTGAGTCGATAGTTTAGCAAGTATCGATCAAGTGTCTAAGTACGTGTACCCGAGCGAACGCGCACGCTTCTCGTTGTAAAGCGCGGATAACGCGTTCTTAATTTGAATCACGTCGACCCTATTGGCAAGAAGTTAACGAGCAGTTTTCGTAATAATACGTGAGTCAGCGTTCTTAAAGACGGGAGGGTACGGGAGTCGGAGACGACAACGGCCTCTCGAAAGTAGAGAGTCGCGTGTTTGTGACACGGTCGGTGTACGTGTACTGGGACGGGATTAATTGAGTACTCGGGGAGGCGGAGGAATGAACACGCGCACGGTTCATCGATTCCCGTCGGCTCTATGAGCTTATACGTGCGCGAGGGGCACGGCGGGTTAGATGAATGGACGGATGAAATGGATTTACACGAAACGGCGGAACATTTTTCAGGAGCTCATAAGAGCGAGCGGGAATCTCAAAGGTAGTGGTAGAAGGAGAAGCACCGGAGTGTAGGACGGAGCGAGATATCGACCGCGGGAAGTGACAGCCTCTCGAAAGTGGAGACCCTCTCCTAACGACAAATGTGTGCTACCAGGATCAATTGAATGCTTCGGAGAACGCAGTTCTCCGAGGGTATAACGGAGAATCGATATCGCTTTGAAAACGCGCCCCTTCGACGGCTTCGAACGACCACTGTAATTTTCTATACGGAAGTATCGCCCGGTAAGCATCACGTGCGCCAAGGATCTCGGCAAGTCTCACAATCAGTCTCATCTCGTTGCGCAGTTTCATCATGTTTGTCGTTGACAACCGATGCCGAATCAGAGTATCGAGAAACGAAGAAATTTAGCGAGATACATTGTCCAATCGTCGACTAGCCCCACGTGCCGCAACACCGCGCACTTACATTTCTCAAATTTTACGAGGAGTGAAAAAGACATCTCTTGGCGCGCTACCAAGAAAAATATTTCCGGCAATAGTGTATATGGAGCTTTTACGACGGCACACAGAATATGGATGAATACTTTTTCACTGAAATAAAGCCCTTCTTCTTTTCCGCGGCAAAGTTAAGAATCGTACGTTGCGATTTGCGAAACAATCGCTCGCGGAAAATTATAATTCCTCGTGCGTTCACAGACAAAAGCCGTAACGGATCGATATGCGATCACGGATATATTTTATTCCGAGTATTCTTGCACAGACTCGAATGAGGTTCGTTGCCTCTTCTATTTTTAGGCTTCTCAATAGGGCCAATCGTGTCTTTCCTTGAAACACGTGTAGTCATTTCAGCCGATGTGACGCATTGCCAGGAAAAGGACTATCACGAGGGCTGGCTATTACAGAACAATCCTTCGCGTGATATCGATTCGGCTTTGTGAGAGAGCTTTTTCCCGTAGGGCACACTTCTCTCCATATCACAGATCAGTAGGAAGTAGAAAAACAAACACATTTTGATCTTTTCGTAAACCAAATGGTGAATCGTCCATTTCTATATTCTACTGCAATACTTTTGCGATCATATTTTTCTGCATAAAACGATTATTATTATATCTGATTACTTTTTATATAATGCAAAGACATATGTATATAATAATAAATATATGATACAATAAAAAATATTTGAAATTTTTAAATGTTTAATTATATATTATTTCATATATTTATTATATATATTCACGCATAATATAAACATTCGTTTCTAATGTCTAATATCTAAAAAATTTTAGATATAAGATTTCGAAAATATGTTCTGTATTTTATATAAATGAAAACACACACACACACACACACACACAAAACTGTATATATCCTCATACGTTAGTTTCCATAAACCTGTTTAGCTCTTCCCATCACTGCCTTGCCTGAAGTCAAATCCCTGGCACCAGAGGTCCAACAGGATTATCGTAATGGTTCACCAAGGTTACCCGCGATCTTCGATCGCCAGTAGCTTTCCGCACCTGCGATGACTTGATCTCGAAACACTCTTGAGGAGAAAACTCCACAGACCTTATCAAAATAAAGTCGATATCGTTCGACTAATAGAAGACGGATGGGTTCGTAATACGATATGGATAAAATTATGTAATTATTTCAAAATTTAGAAAACTTCTAAGAGCTCCCTTTCCTAGAAATATTGGATTTTCGAAAACAAAGCGATTTTTATTAATAAAACTTGATAAATAAAAAAAAATTTATTTGCCGTTTATTATAATTTATATTATTATAATTTATATTATTATTTATAATATAAATAAAAAAACCTTTATAGACGACAGCTTAAACCTTTATAGACGACACTTATCGGCAAATTCACTGCTAGGCGAAATCGAGTACCAAAGCCATAAATTCTACCTGCAACATGCGAGGTAACTATTTATCTAGTTATCCGCCGAGTAAGTCACGTATAGTTCCGCCCTCACCAGCTTCATTATCTTCGCGGGACACGTTCTCCCCTGATGCAACGAGATTGTCGGATGTGCAGGATGGAGAAGCGAAACGCAGTGGATGAGCGAACGGAGGTCCGCTTCTTCCTCCGTCGCGGATCAGGGGGACGAAGGGGCCCGGACGGGTCCAAACTCGAGTTCCCTCCCTTTTCCCGTCTCCTACCCCCGTGGTCCGTTTAGTTTTCTTTCTCCTCCCCGCTTCCTTCCTCGGTTTCTTCCTCGTTGCCGTCCGGTGTCTCCGGTTAACGTCGCGAGTCACGTCGTGTCAGAAGGGTTTTGCGAGTCGGAGGATGACTGCCGGCGGGTGATACGTCGCTTTCTCGTGTGACGTCAGTCCCATCGCGAAAGAAAAGGGGCTGGCAGTGATGGTTATGGCACGAATAGGAAGGAAGGAGAGATGCGGAGTAGATTCGCCGCTGTGAGAAACCCGCTTAGATGCTGCGCCAGAAGGGCTCAGTGTTACAAATGACCGCGGCGCTATGCATACCCAAACAGACCAAAGACACGCCAACGTGTCGAGGAGAGAAGAAAAAACAGAAAAATATTTATTTGGAACTCGCAGATTAGATATAGTAAATTTCGTAACAGCACTATATGGATGAATCAAAGATAACAGACGATAAACACATATATTAAACACACATGATGGAATTTAACTGTATAGATATAAACCCGTATACACATACTCGACAATCAATTCGTGTCTTTGTTGATAATTTTAATATCCACTAATAAAATATATTGCTAAACATACCTGCGTAAATAATCAGTCGTAATTTTACAAACGTTTTAAAATTTTTTATTCTTTAACACACCCATCCAGATTTTCGAAATGTCAGAAATCGTGTCAAACTCTCTTCTCCCTTCTCTATTATGTATCTTTCATTTGTTAAATTTATTCGTGTTCTACACTCATAATGCTCTCTCTATTCGTTCATCCGAGTTCACGGAAGAGAAACTACGAATGCTTTTATTTATTCGCAACTCGCGCGAGTTGCGAATAAATAAAAGCATCTATAACTTCATTCTTAGAGATTCAGCGAATCGAGGAATCCTCGTTTCCGCAATGGTAATGGCGTGTGCTTCCATTATTCTTAGCGCTCTCCCTCATCGCCAGCGGGGGTGACGCATGGGCATTCCGCGGGTACTTACGGCACGAGAGCAGAGCGCGCAATCATCCCGGATCAATATTTCATTAAAAAGAGTTCGAGGCGAGAGCTGATGCGTGCATATACTCTTTACATTAATTTCTTCAATACTAAATCCTTACATATTGAGAGAAAAATCTGTGTTTTTCAAGACTTGATACTACATAAAATTTTGTCGAATGATTGAATCATTATTTGGATCAGTCATAAGAGTGATCTTGATAAATAAAATAATTTAGAAGACTGATTTTCTATACATTTGTCTAGTACATAAATCAAGTTTAAAAAGTTATTATAAATAAAACTTATTCTTTCTCCATTCATTATTCCATTTGGAAACATACAAATGATTATATGACAATCTATAATTCTGGTCCGATTTGTTACTTTTTAAAAAGTTCTTTACATAAGTAAAAAAGGTACAAATTCAAAATTATCTAAAATTATTCAGTCACTATCAGTTTCTTGTTATTTTATTCTAAAAATTGAAATTTTATAACACATAGCTCTTAATATATCAATGAATTAGGAAAATCTTATTTAATGACTTACAGAACTATACGTCTGCATAATATAAATGAAGAAAACATATTTCCATGGATAGGATATACTGAGAAAATCTAAGAGTTTAATAGTTCTTATCGACACATTGCTTGCGCATAATTTTTTTTCTTTCTCAGCGCTATATCAGTGTCGAAGGAGAAATGAGATTGCGCACGCGGAAAGATCACTAGATAAAAGCAAGAAGACGAGGTAGCCGAGTAACTGGGAGCTTAGGAGCAACATCAAGGGAGAGAGAGAGAGAGAGAGAGAGAGAGAGAGAGAAAGACTGGCACGGAGGACGACGATGACCCCCGCGTCGCGGGGAAACGTGGACGGCGGAAAGATGGGACACGATCGCGTTTGCATGCAAATGCCAAGCACCGCGCGGTAAATGTTTCTGCGCGATAAAAGTCTTGTAGTGGCGCGGCCGCCATCGCGTGAATTTACGTGCTTTTTCGAGCGACTGCCATTCTACTTCCGACCTCATGCGTCCGCCGCCGACACGAAGCTCGCGCGACCGCCATAAATGAGTAGACATGCGTGTATATGTGTATTTGTATGCGTATGTTGGAAGGGCCTACTACATGGCACTCTAGTGCGCCCGAATTATTAAGAGAGAGCTGCTAAGCCACACTTACCGCCCTCCATATCCAACCGCCTTCCGAGAGCTGTCTGTTACATTATCAAGAACGGGAGCTGCTCCGAGACGCGTTTGCGGGTGTTCGCTGCTCGTACGTTGTCGGCCGTCACTCTCTGTCATTGTCTCGATAACAATATACCACGGATATCCAACCACAGTCTCGAACCGTAGTTTGGTTATGCCGGGTGACTTGGTGGCGCAATTACACGTCGTCGCGAGAACATTTGGAAAACGTAAGCATCTCTTAAACTCTGAGAAAGTTGGCTCTCTCCTATAAAATAGAAGTAAAGAGTATGATGAGAAGAAATGGTGAGAAAAAATTTTTTTTCTCTTTCGCGCTAAATATAATACCGTTTTGAACAATAAAAAGATTTAACTCGCGCAAGTTTGACTTGCCCTCGATCGCGTACGACGATGGCGAAGGTTGCGAAACAAATCACTGCTCCGCCATCGTGGTTTTAGCCGCTTTCGGCTAATTTCTCTCACTGTGAAAATCCTAATTAATGAGGCCGTATTACGCGGCTCCGAGTTTGTTCCGGGCGCCTCGACAGCTCGCGCGAGGGGTCGAAAAGCGGTCGAGCGGAGGGATGAACGAGGAGGAAAAGCGGTCAGAGTGCGACGGTGAGTCGCTGCACCTTCGAGAAGAGAAAGTGGCGGAACAAAGGCGCAGTGGGATGGATGCTAACTAATCGGGTAATTTTTCCAGCATCAGTCGGTGAATATCAACGCCGCCGTTGAGCCCTCCCGCGGCATTAAGAACGACAAACGATCGTCGATCCATCTGGCTCAACGCGACTACGTCGAGCGTCAGCCTTCCGCCGTCGTCGTCGTCGTCCTCGCTTCCATCGTCACCCCAACGAATCTACCGGCTGTCTATTCTCTGGCGGTTCCAACTACCGATCCCTTTTCTGACCTGCGGAACGCTCGCTTGAAATCACCCCTCGAAGGATGTTTTTTGAGCACCCGACATGCACGAGTAACCCGATCCAAATAGAGGCAACGACCGACTCGCTCGCTCTTTTTTCCCCCTCGAATAATCGTCCATATCGAGATAATTGCTCGGGCTACGAGCGTAGAGTTTAACCTGCCGAGGGGAACGTATTATCAGGGTCATAATTCGCCAACAACGCAGGCAGGTAAATGCCATTCGTCATCTATTAAAGTCTTCCTACCGAAAGAAATCATTAAAATATTCATTTCGCATAAGCTAGTTTGTGCAGGCGTTCGAATTTTTTAATAGCTAAAATGTCCATTTCACAAATAAAAGTTTTATACTAAAAAATATTAATATAATATTATAAAAAGAATCGTTAGAATTTTCAAATAACCAAAATGTCCATTTCATGAATAAGAGCTTTATATAATATATAAAATTAGTATAAATATAATATATAAAAGTACGGGAAGGACAATAGAAGTGCGACATTATTTGCATTTTTTGTACTTTGAAAAAGCTTGGTCGTATCTCTTACGTTTGCGCATACCTCATTCGTACTTGTAATTGTAAATTAATTAAGAGCTTTTTATTATGATCGCTACACATTTAACGGACAAAGGAATGCAGCGGCATGATGTAAAAGGCAATTTGTCGGGAATTGTAGCTTTCACACACTGCAAATGTACGTTAACGTTTTATGAAACCGCGGATGGAAGCAAGGGCACCTGAGTACCAGTGGAAATTGTGTCGCTAGAGAGAAGAATAACCGGCTATAGCGTGCGGTTAACCGGAAGCGGAAAAGGTCAAATCGCGTCGGTGGGTAAGCTCGCTTGGCCGGGGTAGAGCCGCGATAATTGGAACAAAGAGAGTTGGCTCCGAGAGTCAGGAGGAATCCTCGTCCTCGGGGCACCCTCTCCCCCTCCGTCTTTCATTCCCTCACTTCCTCTCCGGTAGCGATAAAGTTTAACTCTTTCGAACTCTGTTAGCGGTGTACTCCTTCCGGAGCACGAAGAAAAATTCCCTTTATCTAGTCCGCCATTTTTTTATCCCCCTTCCGTCCGTTCATTTTGCCCAGCGTGTTGCTATACTTTGTACTGCACTTGCGAAACTACGCTTGACGAGTTACAACTAGTTTAGCCTTAATTACAACGGAAGAAATTGTAACATACATTTTTATATGCCCGTAAAATTTTGTATCACGATGATAAATTCTTAATATTAGATTAAGTATTCGTTATATCCCGACAGATGTTTTCAAAGGAAACAGCTCTCTTAAGCTCTATCTCTCTTCCCTCCCGATATAATTATGGATATAATCGAGAAAGAGAATAAATGCTAGCTAATTACAGTTAAATTTAGAAGAAGAATTAATCTCAAGACGTAATTTTTTGAAAGTATTAGCAATTATCTACTAATCATATTCATGATGTAGATTGTAGCCAATAAAAACCATTAGTTTATATTAGTTAAATATTAATATATTTTAAAAAATTATTTAATTGTTTCAATTGTTTGGAATGCACATCCATTTGAACTGATATACGTTTAAAGTAAATCTTTAAGAAATATGTAGCAACACTTGATTGTTGCTGCATCACAAATATACTTAAGATTAAATGTCAGAAAGATCGTAATCGTTCAATTTTAATGTTAGTTGTCTGGAATTTTTTCTCTACTGATAATGAATGACTCACGCAGTCGAGTCACTTGATCGTTAAGCAGATCCTTCTTTCGCAACGCGTTGATAACTGACAATCATGCTATATGAGTAGTGTACTCATTCAAGTATACTCATTATTGACATTACTTTGTATCAATCGATACATTTCGGAACATAAATATACATATATATATCTCGTGTTTGAAACGCGCTTGCTTAACATGGGTCTGTATTTATTAATGACAGACAAAGCAGTAGTAAGAGTTATGCCGAAAATCTCGCTCGACGTTTTAATAAGAGTCGAGAATATTAACGAAAGTGGAGTCGAGCCGCTCGCACAAAGGCAAAAGTGGAAAGTATGGCCCTGCAGCGTTTACCGTGAACAGTATGCAGAAACAGAAAGTTTCTGTAAAAGTTGCTCACGCAAAAATTCACTGTACAACGTAGAAACGCATTTCGTTGCGTCGAGACCACAACCCCGTTGCGGGCGGATTCCCGTTTAATGTTCCGTAAGAACTGACGGCGGCCTCCTCGTTTTAAAGAATGTCTGAGGTGCGCGGAAAATCCTAACGCGAGTGGCCTCCCATAAAACACAGCCCGCAGGAGAATCATCAAAAACTATTCGCGGCCGCTTGTGTTTTACAGCCTTTTGCATAAAATATGAAGTCGCCACGTGTAAAATATTATCGCGCACGTCCCTCGGCGAATAATATATTATAGTCGATATCAGCGTTATCAATATTCACACGGGTGCATATGGATCTCTCCCGTCCGATGTGTTTTCGATCGGCAGCCGTGCGGTTTCTCTCTCGATTCCCGCGGAATACCATTATCCGGTGGCTTCCCGTTGCACTCTCGGTTCGATCACTGTTCGCGGAATACCCATTTCGCAACCAAATGAAGTTAGTTTCTTGTTTCTTGTGTTTTTCCTCCGGCCTGTGTCTCTCACTCCCGCTTGCATCGGCAGCGTAGAAGCGCATAAACTTCAGAAGCCCGATGGTTAGATGTGGCTCCAAGTGGATAGGTCGACGTGATCAGTGTTGTTCCAGCGTAAACCGACGAGCGAACGACGCGACGTGGCAGAGGGGTGTTGACGAAAGGAGCGGAAAATAAGGCGGAAGCAATAGCGCTCCATGTGGCTGGAAACTCGTTTCGTCCATTAAAGCGCGCTTTCTTGCCAGCTTGTTTTTCACCTTCCTCGCCTTTCGCGCGCGCGGCTCGATGCCGCGCTCGTGGCATTGAGATATACACGAGGAAAACACGCGGCGCGCTACGTACGCCGAGCCGACGCGACGCGGTGTCGACCCTCATAGAATACTCGCAGCGACTCATCCTTGCACGTCACCCTCCTCCATCCCCCGCAACAAGAGCCTAAGTGAAATTTCGTGCCGAGCGCGCTCCTTTTTCTCTTCCTACATCCCGACCTTTCAGTCTCTCCACTCACCGGTCGTCTTTGCGGCGAGTCGAGATAAAGGATCCAACCCCCTTCGTTTCCTCCCATTGCACGATATCCCCTGAGATATCTTATATCGCCGAGAAATTTCCGTACCCTTCTCCTTCTTTCTCGCGAACGAAAAAAAGTTTGGCACGGGTTCTAACCGCTCGTGTTGGGGTTAAAGTAACGACGATCTTCCGCCACCGCCTAATATAAAGTTAATTCACTTTCGTGGCAGTGGCGCGTATCGTTGTATATGGTCGTAAGGGAGCGACGGGATTTGCTTATCCCCGGGGTGGTTGTATTGCGGCGGATATGCTACATCAAGGCACAACGGAAAATAGCGAGGGAGAACATAAGAATAGTTTTGGCGCTCACCAAGCAAAAATGTCGGACTGGGTCAGCGAGGCAAAACGCCGAATGCCAGAGAGCGCGGAAATAACTGATAAAACATCCGAATATTTCATCCGCCAGCGAATGAAAGTGACGTTGAAAAAAGAATCTGCAAAAAGTTCCAACTCTCCTAAATTGGATATGTAAACGGAACGAACGAGGATAGCAAGATCGATACGATCGATCGGGGCGCGCTTTTTGTTTTTTTTTATTGATTCTTACTGTGAATTATCATCTTTTACCCTTGCTAATCTGTCTATAGGATCAAGAAGAATATAAAAGAGCGAATAACGTAAGAATTTTTGCTATAGCAACTCCAACAAGAAATTAATTTTCATCTCTCAATATTAATATTATTTTTAAATTATTATTTTTAAAATACGCGTTCTGACTTTTATTTACTAAAATACAAAAATCTCATACAAAAAACAGAATATCGCATCTGATTATATAAGGCTTGAAAATTTTCAAAATTAGTTTTAAAACAAATCACTTACGTTTTTTTTGTAAATATTTTTTTATTGTTACAATCATTTTATATCTGTTATTAACTTTTTATTTATGTTTACATTGNCACACGAACGTAGTTGTATTTTTTCAGAAAGCAAATGGCCAAGTATTATAAGGATCGCGCATCGATCAAGCGTAGGCGACTTCTTTCAAGGGTTGTTTGCTTTACCCTTAAACTTAACCCTCGCTTACAAAGATGAAGGATCGTAGAGTAGGCGTGGGCGTGTTGTTGGTCGAGAAACCGGGCACGTTTCGTGTGACGAAGGTTTCAGTGGTATATATATATATA